>PVIR01011837.1:18784-46253 GCA_004026965.1 Petromus typicus | reverse complement strand
ACACCCAGTATTGTTATGTGGTTACTGGAAATCGAACCCGGGACCTTGCGCTTGCAAGACAGTCTCTGGAACCACTGAGCTGTATCCCCAGGCCCTATATCTTTAAATTTTGAGGCCAGGGATTTGGCTCAGAGGTTCTGATGCCTGTCTTGCAAGTGCAAGGACCCGGTTCGATCCCCCAGTTAACCACATGCAATACTGGGTGTGGAGACTCACGCCCAGCAGCAATCAGTACCAAATACCACAGTGCGGGTGTGGTGGCTCACACCTGTAATCCCAGAACTAGGGAGG
Organism: Petromus typicus; assembly: GCA_004026965.1. NCBI lineage: Eukaryota > Metazoa > Chordata > Mammalia > Rodentia > Petromuridae > Petromus > Petromus typicus. Next base: position 45,962 of record PVIR01011837.1, on the reverse strand, counting down.
CAGAGGCAGGAGGACTGCTGTGATGTGAGTTGGAGGCTGAGCACAGAGCCAGCCTGAGCTACAAAGTGAGACCCTGTCTCAAAAAGAAAAAAAAAAAAAAAAAAAGAAAGAAAGAAAGAAAGAATAATGGGTTAAGTGTGTTTGAAAAGGGGTAGTTTTTGAGGAAGATAAACAGCAATGTGTCTTTTAATGTAATAAATATTAAAAATTTAAACATTTACCATATTTTTTAATCACACCTTGCACTTGTGTATATGTGTGTATAATTTGGTAATTCCACAAATTATACAGACATCAACACAATTCAGTTTGGTACTTCCATCACCCCAGTAAAATTTCCAACCTGTTTCTTGTTAAACTCCACTTTCCTGGCCTCTGGCAACTATTAATCTGCTTTAATTCCCTTATAGATTTTTCCTTCACTTTCTTTGTTTATTTTTCTTTCTTGAGACAAGATCTCATTATGTAGCCAGAATATAATTATGAATTTAAGATCATAGTAAAAACTTCATTTTATTTTTTAATTAAAATAATTAAATGTGAATCCCATGCTGGGTTTGAACTCAAGGCAATTATTTTGCCTATCCTTCCATAGGGCTGGGATTGCTGACGTGCCCCACTGTGCCCAGTGTTACTACCACTTCAATAAAAAACTCACTGGAGGTTTGGAGTCCCTATGTATTCTTTTCCATGTTTTTATCAGGCAACATTTAAAAAAAAAGACTTGTCAAGCAACATAAAAGTTCCATTTGTTTGTTTTGGTGGTGCTGGGGATTAAACCTTAAGTAAATGAATAAAGTAAAGGAGGGATAGTATGTAACAAAAAGACTGAGTTTTGGGGGAAGGGAAGGGGAATCAGGGGAAGCCAAAAGATAAGAGAGAGAAGGGATTAAGGTGTATGGAAGTAATCAAGATATTATATACAGGTACTAAATCTCCACAACAAACATAACTGTTATGGGTTGCAAATACACAACAATAAACAGTAAGACTTATCTTTTAACCCAATAATTTTTACTTATTTTATTATGTTTGTGATGTATAATAATTATATTCATCATGAGAGACCTTTTTCTTGACATTTCATTTAAATATAGTTACATGATATGTAATTTTGGCTGGCCATTTCTGGCTATTCTGAGGAGTGCTACCACGAATATTTGTGTCATCTTTGATGGGATGTGTGTTTTTAATTTTTCTTGGGTACATATCTGAGTTTCAAATTGCTGAAATATACAGTAATCTTATGTTCAGCTTTCAAAGACATTTTTAAAGTCATTTCCAAACATTTTACAGTGCTCCATGTATTATTCCTTGCAGCAATGTAAGAATGTCGCAGTTTTTCTCTGTTCTTGCCACCACTTTTCTTTTTTATTGTAACCCTTTTAATGAGTATTAAGTGGTATGCTATAGATTTAATTTTCACTATTCTAATCACTAATGTTGCCCTGCATCTTTACATGCAGTTTTTAGGTATTTCTGTGTCCCTTTGATTAAATATCTATTCTAATCTTTTACCCACTAATGTGATTATTTGTTTTTTTTATATTTAATGTGTGGGTTCTTTATACATTGAAGATATAAACTCCATATCAAATATATAATTTAAAAATATTTCTCAGCTGTAGGTTTTCTTTTCATTTTTGTAATGTCTTTTGAAGTGTGAAAGTTTTAAATTTTAATGAACTTTGATTTACAGTTGTTTCTGAATATATCATGCATATTTTAATATTTCAAAGAATTTGGCATAACTCAAAACCCTGAAAACTTCCCCCTAGGTTTTCTTTTACAACTTTACAGTTTTACTTCTTATATTTAAGTGCATAATCTAGTTTGAGTTAGTTTGTTCATTTTTATGCACAGTGGATGTGGTAAGAGTCAAGGCTTTTGTTGTTGTTGTTGTTGTTGTTGTTGTTTTGAGACAGGGTCTTGCTTTTGTAGTTCAGGCTGCCGTGAGCTCAGCCTTGAACTCACAGCAATCCTCCTGCCTCTGCCTCCCAAGTGCTGGGATTACAAGCATGAGCCACCATCCCTGGACTGTGATATGTAGTTCTGATTGCTGGTGGGCGTAAGTCTCCACACCCAGCATTGTTGTATGTGCTTACCGGGGATCAAACCTGAGTCCTTGCACTTGCAAGGCAGGCATCAGAACAACTGAGCTAAATCCCCAGCCCAACTTTTGTTATTTTTGTTGTTGTTTGACACGGATATTCAATTGTTCTAGTACAATTTGTAGAAATACATATATTTCCCCATTCATAAGCCAAACCCAATTCACCATTCTTGTGAAGATTTATTTCTGAACTTTTGATTTTATTCCATGACTGCTCATGTTTATGCTAACAGAGGACTGCACTAACTACTGTAACTGCAAAGTAAGTATTGAAATCTATCAGTGTAATTCTAACTCTGCTCTTCAAACTTCATTTTTTTATTCTGGCCCTTTTTGATTTTCATATGAATTTTGGAATCATGTGCATTTCTACAAAATATCCTATTTGGATTTTGATTTGTGTTTTGACTATATATACATCTGAAGAAAAATTTCCTCCTAAAACATTGAATCTTCTAATCTTTGAACATATAATGTCACCATTTCTTCAGATCTGTAATTTAGCTCAGCAAGAGCTTCGGAAATATCAATGCTTATCTCACATTTTGTAAAATGTATTTATCCTGACTTTCAAAAATCTATTTCATGATACTGTGAAAATAATTACACTCTGAATTCCATTTCCCATCATCCACAGCTAGTATATTATTTTTAGTACAATTGTTTTTTGCATATTGACTTCATATCTTGTTATTAGCTCTGGTAAAGTTTCTGTACATCATTTAAGACTTTCTACCCATGAGATCATATTATCTGCAAATAGGAAAGCTGTAACTGCTTTCTTTCAAATGAGATATCTTCCCTTTTTTCCATTAGGTTTTTTCTCTCTGTGTACCACAGTGGCTATAATTGCCTCTAAATGGGGAACAGAAGTGGAAATTCCTGCTTATACTTAGGCAGAAAGCATTTGGTCCTTTCTATCATTAGGTATATTGGTAGTTGTAACTTTGCAGATGTCCTTTATTAGATTGAAAAAAAATCCTTCTACTTCTAATTTGGTGAACATTTTTTTAGCAAGAATAGATATTAGATTGTCAAATAATTTTTCTACATCTACAGAGATACTATGGATACTGTTCTTTATTCTATCAGTATGTTGTGTTACATTAATTTAATTTTGTATGTTAACTCAATCCTAAACACCTGAGCTACATGCCATTTGGTTATAGTGTGTGATCTCTTGTTACTAGGTTCCGTTTGCTAATGTTTTATTAAGGATTCTTGTGTCTGTATTTATGATGGGCACTGGTTCATATTTTCTTTTTTTGGGATATCTCCTCTTACTTTGGTATCGTTGTAATATTAGCTTTAGAAAACAAATTAGGAAATATTTCTTCCTAAACAAATTTATGAGTTATTAGCACTATTTTTTTCTTTAAATATTTGATGAAATTAACTAGTGAAACTATCTATGTTTTGGCTTTTTCTTGGCAAATGTTAAAGTCAATCCAAAGCTGCCTCTCTATATTTTAGGCTTGGCCTAAAGATCTTTCCATATGTAGTGCACTACATTCTAATTTGATGTATGAATAGTCTATAACCTACTCATGTGGTGAGTAGCTAACTTTGAGCTCATCATAAATTTAAATCCTATTCAAATAAAACAGATTTAAATTGTGACTGATCATACTGTCTCTGTACTTCATTTTCACTTTTTTTTGTCATTGCCATTTTTTTCTGCATGTAAACCTAACCTTCCCTGTTTGACATTAGTCATTCCAGGCTCTCAGAAAGCTGAGGAAGGAGGACTGAAATTTTAAAGCCAGTCTTGACCTTAGCGAGATCCTGTCTGCTCACTTCTTTTGTGATAGATTTTATTGTACTTTTCTAGCTTTTTATACTGTAGTAAATAATATTTAGTTGCAGAAATCCAAGGTTCCTGACTTACTTAGGAAAAAACTATTAATGTCAATTAACATTTGTGTTATATCTTTCTTCCAAAGAGTTGAAATTTTATTATAATAGCGATAGAAATCAGGTTGTCAGAATAGCAGAGCGTGAATGAATATTAACAATAATGTAATTTAACCTTCTTGTTTTGTAAATGAGTACAATGAAGCATTAATTTTCACATAATTCAGTTTTGAGAGAGCAACTTGTGAAGGACAACTTGAGATGTAAAAAATGCCCATGTAAACTGTAGTCAGGGAAATCAGGCAATACTTGGTTTAGAAAATGCTGGGATCCACCACTTCCCAGGTTTAGATTAACTGATGTGCTTTTAATCAGGAATTGAAATCTCTGGAAAATATTTCCTTTGAAATAATCTCTCATTTACCTAATTACCTGTTGTCTTTTCAAAATAATGCTTTTGGTTGCTTTTTTATGTTGACTGTGAAGACTAACATGAAGCAGTATCTCATGTCCTCCCTTTCCTCCCAACTCATGATCGCCCGAAACTGAAACTGGCTGGCGCAAGATCATGCTTTTCACTATTTTCATTATTCTCTTTTCACATTTAACTTACCAAGTCTTTGTCTAAAGCCCCAGGAACAGACCTGCTTCTTATGCTCACGGTGTCCTCTAAGTCTTCTGGAAATGACTCACTCAAATCTAACTCAGATCGACTCCGATCTGGAGGAGGGGACAAAAAAAGATGTGAATCAGTTTATTTGGTTAGATGTTCTCATTTTTCATTGCAAATGTTTCATTTTCATTCTAATTCTTCTCTAGCATAAAGCATAGGTAGTGTCATGGGAGTAAGAGCCTGGTTCAGGAGCTTCAGGCTGTTTATGGTAACATATTTTTACACTATTTTGGAATTTGCCTTGAACTGAATACTAACAGTCATGTCTTCATTTCTCCTTTAACCATGGGAGGTTAAATGTTCTATTATAAAATATGAAGCTTCAAGCTGTTTAAGGCGTTGACTTTGCTCCTAGACTTAGAAAAAACTTTCATATGTTGGTTCCTTAAACTTAGCAAAAATAAACTACTAATCATTCTTGATTTTAATATGTACATAACTCATTTTGTTTCCACATTTTATATCAAATGCAAATCAATTCTACACTTCCACTTTTGAATGTGATACAGCAATTTCCTTTCATACAGAAATCACTATGGATAAACTAAGAATTCTATTTATTTGGAGGCCAGAACATTCTTTTATCAACAGAACATCTTGCTTTCAGTTTTCAAAATATAAGATAAAAAATAATGTACTTCTCAGTAATGTCATACACACCTTAGCAAACCGAGACTGTTCATTTCCATAGAATAAATCTGTACCAAAGTCTTGCTGAAATAGAGCTTCTTATAAATGAGAAAGATCAGAGATGAACAGAGTACTTAAGTTGAAAATGGCAGGTGAAATAATGTAGAAGCACTTAGCATAGTGTCTTATACAGTTAGCCCCTCAAAAACAGAAATTGCTGAGGAGAATAGCCAAAGCAAACATTTTGGTGTTGGCTCATAGACTGCTTTAAAATGTTTCATTTAGCAGGTAGACTGCTTTATTTCTCCTCAGAGCTTCAAGAAATAAAACAACAAAAACAAACAAAATACTCTCCCCCAACCAAATCTAAACAAAGGGCCTTTGGATGCTGGCTGGCTAGGAAAGACTCTAAATCTTTTGAGTTAGAATTTGGAATCAGCTTTGTTCTTTATGCAGACGTCATCATTAGGTTATATGTAATGTTTTAATGTGGAGTATTACATCATGAATTCAGTGCTATATGTAAGACACAAACTTCATCAGCATAACAGGTTTATAGAGTTCATTCATAGACAATAAAATGGCAGCATAAATAATATCTGATTCACAGAATTGTTATAATAAAATGATATGTATTAATATTCCGTACAAATGAAGTTATTAGTACTTTAATGATGTTTACAAATAACTACTTATATAACTTTATAATTATATGTTTGTCTAGATATAGGAACCTACAGACCACTGTATCAAGTGAACTAACATCTTCTTGAACCCTGGAGTTCTATCTGTTACATAACATATTCCCTGGGACCATTTTTATTTCTTGTATTTCTATATTTATGTTCTGGAATATCCTTGAAACTTGATGCTAATATCTTGCAAGATACTCAATAAATGGATTTTTTTCATGAATGCAACAGGTCCAGTACTACATTTAAACACTTATCATCTAATAAACCTACCATGGGTCAAAGAACAGATAATTGTTTCCTAAGGCATAAAATATCTACCTAATAGCATGTAGAGCACTCAATTCCACTGGATTTAGTCATTTTTCACAACAGAGTAATTTTGTCATAAATGCACACCTGAGGAAAGGGAGGTCCCAGACACTGCTATGGAAGGTGTGCTGGACAGGTTTCTGCGATGACACTTCAAGAACTCCTCAGAGGTGCGTTCAGTGCCAGACAAACCCATGGAATTTTCAAAACCTTGCTCCTTCCCACAAAGAAAAAATTAAGAAAAGAACATTACACTGACTGTAATTTACTTTTAAATCCTTTGATATAAATATATTTCAGTTTGCACACATTGATGTATGTTACATTTTAGGAGGAGCTAAGTAACATAGGCAAGTACCTCACTGGCAGCCCATATGACCTCAAACTTACCATCAATAATTGATATCTAAATGTATTCCAAGATGTTTTCTATTTAGCACAATTTTTTGTACTGGGGATTGAACTCATGACCATTTACTTATGGAACCATGGGCCTAAATCCCTGTAGCACATTTTTTTTGTACTGGGGATTGAACTCAAGACCTTTGACTTGTGTAACCATGGACATAAATCCCTGACCCATTAGCACAAATGGTGTTTGAGAATTTTATCAATCACAAAATTAGTAAGTGTTCTATTTTGTGACTGGAAGGAAAGATACTACTACAAACTATGTTTAAAACTTTGACAAGATTTATAAGCTCATTATAATACTTAGGGTTAGTTAGAACTGTGTTTGGTACTATGTTTATCCCCACTCCCAACATGCTCTCTCTTCAATCATCCTGCTGTAACACAATGTCCTTTAAAGGCTCATGTATTGCAGGCCGGTTCTTCATCTTGGTGACTGGAAGATGGTGAAATCTTTTGAGGTGGGGCCTAGTGAGAGATGTTAGGTCATTGGGAATATACTGTTGAAGAGGACTGTAGGATTGCAATCTCTTTCTCCCACTCTTTTGCTTCCAGACCACCCTGAGGTGAACAGTTTATTCTACACCTCACTATGACATGGTGCCTTACGATAGACCCTAAAACAACACATCTGCCTGACCATGGACTGAAACTTCCAAAACCATGAGTTGAAATTAACTATTTCAATTTTTAAATTGACTATCTCAAGTATTAGTTATAGTAATGGGAAGCTGACTAACATATACATCTTTCACATTTTCATCCTAGGAGGCTGGATGTTCAGAATATGGAGGATTATGTTTATGTTGGGACAAAACTGGTGTATGTGTGGTACTTATCAATGCTCAGAAGAATGAAGATTCCTCAACTTATAGGAATAGGTACTTTTGAGGGGTTCTTATTTGTTAATCAATGCATGTATATGTGGCAGAATTCTGTCTGTGACTGGCTTTCATTCTAACATATGATAAAGTAAAGCTCTATCTGAGAGGGATGAGTTTCAATGTCCATGCTGGCAGCATGGTGTGATAATAATCAAAGGAGACTGTTAAGATTCTCTTTTGTATAAACATTCAAAAGTCCCATTCAAAGTCAGAAGTCCCATTCAAAGAATGTAATATCCTCTTTATTCTCTATATTTTAGATATTCAGGAATACTGTGATAAACTTGCTCCTGAGAGATGCGGCTCTCACTTGCTTACCAGGCTAATCAATTCAGCTTCATTATAGACTGTTTTATGTCATTCATTATTTTACAATACTTAAGACCTGTAGCTTCTAAGTCTTCTAATTGCCAGTGAAGTTTATGAGGAGTATCACTGATGTCAAATGGATACAATGCTTTAAGTAAGTTTCTGATAGCTCTTCAAAAATTTATTTCCACAGAGAGTCTTCTAACAAAGTAAAATCAAGTTCTTTATTCACAGTAATGATGATAGCAAATTTTTCCACAGGTGAGCTAGGAATATTATTAATATTGAGTATTAATAGGCCAATCAATACTGCATAGTCAAAAGTCAACTAATTCAAATAGCGATTAAGTCTCAGTATAAGCCATAGAGCTTCAGGATGTCAGATCTAAAATCAACATGTCACATCATAGCTGAGGACAGATGAGAGACTTGCACGTTCTAAAAGGTTTTCATTTTAAATTCTTCTTACATGCTAAAACATGTGAACAGAGAGACAAGAAGTAGGAAAAGTTGAGAAGTAGTGATTTTGATTAGCATCTAGTTTTATATACCTGTTTCCTTTATCATGAAAAAGCAAATTTGCTTCATAATGCTAGGCTGTCTTTTGTTTTTTTACCCACTCATTGTTTTATATTAGCACATATTTACAGTACTTAGTGACTACTTTTAGCTTGTGGTTTGATACATACACACTCTGCATTTTCATCATTTTTGCTCCTCCCCCCTTATTGCCCTCCTCACCCCTCCTTTCTCAGGCTCCACCTTAATTTCATTCAGCAAAAAATGTTGCTTTGTCTCTCTTTTTTGTTATTTTAGGTTTTTTACTATAATAGAAGCATTGATGAAAAAATAAGTAGTACTCTTTTATGAAAAAATAAAGCAAACTTTCATAACAAATAAAATAGCAATAGTTAATATTGTTGCACATTATAATCTTAGAAGTTACTTGGAAAAAGACATAGATAAAAAGACTCTTACAAAGAAAAAAAGATACTCACACACAACTTTCTTTTCAATGAACTAAGAGAAACTAGTAGTATAAAGAAACACGTTGACATATATATTAAAATATTTTTAAAATAGTGGAATAGGTAATTTGGGGAATTATATGAACTTACGTTTTTTATTTCACTTAATATATGGGTATATCAAGTTTATTTTTCTTTATAGTAGAGTAGTACTTCATTGTGTATGTCTCTTGCTCTAAGAAAACACCAGTTTAGACCAGCTAGAACGTAAGAGTAATGTTAACACAGAAACTGTCTGTGTACTGTGTATGTGAATAAACTCAATTTAATTGCAGAGAATGTCTGTCAACAAGGTGCATTTTCCCCTTACTAATCTTAAATGGTATTCAGAGTGATAATCTTTGTTCTAAAAACAAATTTGATTAACTTACTGTTTATTAGTTAGCTACCTATTGGCACAGCCATCCCAACTATTAAACTTTTTAAAAATACACTATTATCAGTAGATAAACTGCACTACTGTAGTTTAACTCTCTCTCTATGCTTCCCTTCATCCACAGGCCTTCACACAATTCCTGTTGATGAATGGCATAGGATGGATCCACAGAGTACCATTCAAGCCATGTATCAGTATCTTTTCTGACTGCTAGTGCCCCTGTCATACTGATTGCTAAATATTCTGACTATAATTCCTCGTTAGGTTGCCAAAGAATTGAGCATAATCATCAACTACACAAGCACTTTTCTGACTACTGAACATAATCCACTTGCTGAGTTTAGCATATTTATGACATTTAAATATGCCTTTCATCTTAGCAAGTACAATCTAGACTGTAAGTATTTAAGAAAATTACTATTTTCTTGATCTGTCTGAATATCTTTTGATCCTTCCTTAAAAATGTTTACAGAACCTGCTCATTACTTCCTCTGTTATTTCACTATTCCAAAATCTTACTTGTCTCACCTGGGAGTGGTCTGGCAATGGCCTAATCACTACTGGTCTCCTGACTTTCACTCTTGTTACTCTGCAGGTTCCTCTCAGCACAGTCCCTGAATATTATTTAAACTGAAGCCAGGTCATGTTATTCCTGTGCCTCAAACCTCCAACTTCTCCTGTCTTAACCAAAACAATACCAACGCACATACAGTAGTTCTTAAGGTTCTGTTGACCTATGACCTCCTTGTACTCTTTTCCTATGATTTCTGCCTCCATTTACCCACAATAGCTACACTGGCCTCTGCTTTCTCTTGAACATACCAGGTATGATCAAATCTCCTTGCACTGGTTGTTCCTCTGGGGGCATTCACAATATTTACAAAACTAGTCCAGCAAGGGCACTGACCAATCAGGATGAAGACCAGTAAGTGAAATCTCACTTTCCAGGGGTACTTGTCAAATATCAATGTTGTCTGTGCCTCAATCCAGGCATTTGCATGACTTATTTTTTTATTTCCTTCAAATCTTGGCTTGACTTCAGCCTGTCATATAGTAAGGTCTCACTAAATTTTACTGAATCAAAAAACTATGGGTCATATATCAATATTTATTAAATATAGAAGGCCACACTATGTCATGAGTTTCCTGCTGAGTAAAAATCATCTGATAGATGATAATTGCTTCCAAGAGCAACCTCCAACAAAATAATTAATAAAAGAAAATATTTCCCCTCAAATATTTTATCCATGTTCTTCTTTCAAAAATAAAAGTATTACAAAATACAATTTAGAACATATATGTGTGTCATTTCAGCTTTCATTATGTTTACACAATGACCCCTTATTTTTGCAAATGTGTAAAAAAGAAATCTACAAAAATATTTCAAGGTTCAACTTTTCCAGGTTCCAATCAGATTAGAGAAATTTTAGTGAAATCAACTTATAAATATGATCCCTAGGAAGTAACAGATTCTTTATATTTTTGAAACCATGCCATCATTTCAGTCCCCATCATACAATGCCACTTTTAAATCTTGTCTTTCTCATTCATTACAAGCAGGAGGACTGGTCTTGATAAAGAAGCTTCTACCATTACAAAGCACTAAAAAGAGGCTCCGAGAGACAAAGAGTTCACACCCAGTTATGCCTCGGTGGTGAAGGCAAGTCCCGGAGGCTGAGTGTCTCTTCACATTTGTGCACTTACTCTACTGCTGACTGACGTCACGCTGCGTGTGCTTGGAGCTGGTGACCTGTGAGTGACTGGAGTCACAACATTACTCCGGCTGCTCTTTGGGGTCCCAGGTCCAGCCTGCTCATCAAGGAGATCTGAGGAAGTGCTTCCCCTAAAAGATAAAGCATATTCTGAATTGAACACAGAAACATAGCAGAAAATAAAGATGCAGATGGGGGAAAGCTGACAAGCAAAATGAGGAGGACGCATGAACCTCAAATTCACAAAAGTCATATTGAAACTGCTGGGCAACTGTTATGTTACCCTCCTTCTGCAAGACCTTTGGGGGCTCACTAGGTTGGATCCCATTTGTCTGACTCCAGAGTCCTTGGAGCTGTGCTTCCCCTGTCTTTCCAACTTTATTTACCATTCCTCACCAACATTCTCCCAGCCATTCCCCATTACTAGTTACTCTCTCAATTAGCCAAGTTTGCTTTCATCACAAGGCTCTTGTTCACTTTCTCCTGACCTCATAAGCCCTCTTTGCCAGCTATACAAATCTTCCCTATCCTTCAAGGTAGATGAATTTCAACCATTCCCATTAAGCTTTTCCTGTTGAGCATAGGCCCTGTCCACATCTTCTCCACTGACTTATATATTTTGTTTAAATCTTTGACATATCTTGGTCAAACTGTTTAGTACTTGACTACAAAATATCTCTTTTGGTCCCCTAATTGATCCACATATGTTGGCCTTGGTGCTTCTTTCAGTGGTAAGCTCCTTAGGAACAGAAGCACATTGTACTTACCATGGTGTCTCGAGTACCTTCACATTGTCTTGGGGCAAAGAAGTTAAGTTCAATCAGATAATGGAAACTGTACTTCATTTTCCTGTTGTTTTAGTGCCTGGTTCATGGTGCATATTTAATAAATGTGGTATAAAAGTAATGGCATTTGGTAACTGGTTTGAATCATTTATGTTTGCTTAAATAACTCAATTCCATTCAATGGAGATAAATGGAAATACAACTCTAGCCCTCAAGTTGACCACAATTTTCTCAGTAATGTCCAAACAAAGTTTTGACAAGTTAAATTTTAATAGCAGTGTTTGCTCTGATTTTGTTTACCTCCAGTAAGCACAATATATACTAAGTGGGAAAATATCAACCCTGGTGAGTTTCATGTACTCAACTGCTATTTTAATAGATTCTGATTATAGCTCATTGAAAATATTTTTGCTAAAGCACACCAGCACTGGCTAATAGTGCTCAAGGCTTACAATTGAGTCAATCAGAGATGAGCTCAATTGGAATAAAGGAAGAACTCTGAAAAATGTCTGCATCTGCATCTATCATTATAGACGATAAATCTGGCAAAAGAAACAGCAGGCAGTCATGAGCAGAGCTGTCAATCACTACGTGTAAGACTTTTCAGGGCTGTACACCAGAAGGGCACCAAAGTCAGACATATGCTGATTAACACTAACACCCCCACCATCTTCAGTAACTAAGCAGATAGCAGCTGGACTTAGTGAGCATCTTCTAAGTGTTAGCCACTTTCAGTTCCCCCAAATATCGCAATAAAAAAGGTATTAACATTTCTGTTCTTTTTAAAAAACACTTCTGTTTTAATGATAAGGAACTGAATCTTTAAGAAGTTAAATAATAACTGCATTCATTTATGCATGTACATTTTCTGATTAAATAGATCAGTGTAATTTGAAATTCTAAGTTGCAGGGTGATTTTCTGAGCTCTTCTGCCTTAAGATCTACATTTGACAACAGTTAACCATGTTTGTGCTTTTCCAAGTGTTTCTGTTCACATCAGAGATTCTAATTAGAAGAGGTTTAGAGACTTACACAGTGAAGTTGCACTACAACTGCAGATTCTCTACTCTCTGTTGTCAAAACTACATGACAACAACTGTTACTATTATTTCAGGTACAAGCTCATTAAAAGAAAGAAGCTAGAGATGAATATTGTGGGAAGAAACCAAGAATTTATAACTAAAGAGATTCGTGTGGCTCTTTCTACTTGTGACTATGGACAGTCTTTCCAGACCCAGGTGGTTGTGGTAAAGTTTTCATAATGAATCAGTTTTGATGAAACTAAAAGTCCTACTTATACAGAAGCACTGATAGACGTTGACTAATTGCGGCTATCCTGTAACAAGGAAAAAATTCCTGTGATCATAAGTCAACTACTGGAAATAATTTTTGCCTGTAGCATTTTCTCAGAAATGACATATACTTTCTCATTTTCCTCCTGACATTTACTGTGTGCATCTCAAAAATTATTCTCCTGTCACTTGATTAGACTAAAAAAAGGTTTAGTCTAATGAGGCAGATCATCATAAATATTTGGGTGTCAACTCTTCTGGATGTTATATAAAATATGGCATAAAATGCATGATTATTTGAACTTAAATAAGAAGAGTCTAAATTCCTCAAGTATAAGTTAGATAAGTTTTAAGACCAATTTAAAAAGATTTTTTTATATTCAGAAGATATCATTTTGCTGTGATTTAAATAAGAAGTATTAGAGATCAGTGCCAAAAAAACTTCAAGCTAAAATGTGGTTAAGGGAAAACTGACAAGAAAGAAATACATTTATCTCATTGCAATAAGGCCCAAGTGTGAGGATACGACACTGTCTGGGGAACTTGGTTATTACGTGTTACTGAAAGACAAATTTTCTAGGTTAGAAAAGAGTCTCTTTTACTTACTTTTATGAAATATATTGTTAAAAACCTTCTATTTTGTTATCTCTAATTCCATGCTGTTCTCAGATCTTGGTAATGGGTTTCCAGACATGTGTTTCTGAATAGAGGGTTCCATGATAGCGGACAGAAGCTATAATTTAATGAGTTGTTTTTCTGGTTTACATAATAGTCTCCCAGGAGTCACGGCTAGGAAATAAATTTCCCAGAATCCAACCTTTCCAAAATGTCTGGCATTGCTGAGCCTGAGCCTGCACAGTTAAATGAGTGCTCCCACAAGGCAACATTAACTTGAGAAACACTAACACCCACGAAGACCAAGAAGCTAGTGCATAATACAATGCATAGAAAATGCATGATATTCTGAGTTTTATGAGATTTTCTAACATTTCAAAGTTATTTTAGAAAGGGGGAATAGTTGAATGTAGCTCTATCTTCCAGTCTTTGGTGATCCAAAAATATCATGTCTTTGTAAATCATCTTATGTGAGATGAGTGGCTTTTACCACTGGCCGTACATTATAGAGAGCTGTTAAACATCTCCTTTTCACACTGCTCATGAGGGCAATTAAACTGAATTCTCTGAGTGTGGCATTTAGGCATCAGCAAGTGTTAAAACTCCCCAAGGAATTCCAATATGCAACTAAGGCTGGAAATCATCCAGCTAAACTACAGCTCCAAGCTCATTGATCTAAGATAACTGTCTACCTGCACTGCCCCATTCCTTTATATCATTATGTTCTTTATTCAGCACAGAGCTCAAACGAAGAGAGTTAAGTTGTCTTCATCACTGAATCAGTGCTAAGTGGAAATGCAGTTTCTCTGTTGGTGAGTCAATGTTTTGTACTAGAGATTGGAAAACTATTGCTTATGAATTGAACTCAGCCCATGAAATATTTTTCTATGGCCAGTAACCTAGAAATATTTTTCACATTTTTAAATGATTGAAAAAGGAAAAACAGTAAAATAATATTTTGTGAAACACAGTGTATTAAATTCAAATTTCAATGGCTATGAATAAAATTTTATTGAGATGTAGGAAAGTGCATTCATTATGTATTATCTATACTGCTTTCAGGCTACCAAAGCAGAATTGAAGGTATGAGGCAATAGCTTTATGGTTGCAAATCCAAGACACCAACTAGCTATACCATTATAGATCTTTCTGTGTGTGCCTACGTGCATAGGCATGCATATTCAAGATGGTTATGTGTCTCCCTTTAAAAATCAAACTCTTTGGAGAGATTGAAATATCCCAAAGGAATAAATTCCAGGTGTTTTGAGTGCACTGTGCATATATGTGCGTGTGTGTGTGTATGTGTGTGTGTGTGTGTGTGAGAGAGAGAGAGAGAGAGAAGATGCAAAACAGACAGACAAGCAGGAAGATTTAGGCATAGGTGAACCACCTGAGGAATTCTTCAATGTAGAATTAAGAAAATAGTGAGCTAGTGAAGAGGTTAAATCTCTCAAGCATCTTCTCTACCACCAGTTTTCTCATGCTGCTGGCCTTTTACAGCTTGGTTATACACATCTTTCCTTTTCAGTTTTGGAGAGAGGAAAGAGGTCATGTAATGTGGATGTTCTTAATAGAATTTTCCTCAGTGAATCACTGTTAATTATAGAAATAACATTTATAGTTTGATATAATGAAACAAAAGTTTATTTTAGGGTAGCTTTTAAAGTGTTTAGTAGATCTGTTAGTAGCATTTAGTAGATGTTTAGTAGATCTGTTTCCTTTAAGCAGACTTCCTCCAAAATGGAGGAGAACATGACCATGAGGGAAGGACACCAGCTGGGTATGGAGAAAGAGAAACAAAGACAGGTAGTATTTCACGTCTGATAATATTTCACTTTTTTAGTAGTACAAAATATTGATTGAATGTTTTATTTCTAAAATATGAACAGAAACTAATTGGGGGAGAGCAGTCAACAGATATAAAAAAAAATCTAGAGTCAACTAAAAGTCAAGGGAAAGAAGAATGTCAACTGCCTTCTCTTATGGACAAAAAGTAAAATGAAGGTTCACCAGAACTTAGCTTTAGGCAAAGAAATAGAGCAAGCACTCCATTACCCTGTTTAGGTTTGCTAAACTCCTGTTCCATTGAGAAATAGCTGGTAAAGATTCTTTCCCATATTGTTGGTAGGATATTGTTTTTTATTGAAGAAGTTATTAAGACACACACAGCAATTCATGTTCTGGTCCATCTTTTCTCTCCATGTCATCTCTTGTATACCACCTTCCATTTTGATATTTTAAATGCCCTGATTTATTCATTCCCTAATGCACACAGATTGCTTTGTTATCATCTTCTCTGTACTTTTTATTTCCTCAGTCTATAATGCTCTTTCTACTTTTGTCAGATAAAGTCCTTCTCATTCCTTAGCAGATGCTTGTCTGAGTTCTCTGGAAGGTAATATCTGTCTTTGATATCACAGAAAACACCTTTGTATCATAATATCATATTGCCTTTATATTATTTGTCTAGTTATCCCCACCCTCTACTAAACTAGAAATTCATTAAGGGATGGAAGAGTATGATTGGCTAAAAGATCTCATAATTACTATTTGACATAGAGTACTGGGTCAATAGCTCTGGCAAGACTGTGTGTTGAATTTATTAGTATAAATAAAATGCACAGGTAAATAAGTCATATATTTCTAGCCTTCAATTATTGACAGAATAAAGGCCATCTATTGTATCTTAGTGGCCCTGAGAATGTAACGTCTCACATAACACTTATTTGATACAAATAAGTAAAAGAAAATTTTATTATTTTGAAGAAAAGAAATATGTTAGGTTTACTTTATAGAAAAAGAGTGTGTTAAGGAAGTGAATTGAGGAGAAATAATTGGAGGAAAAAACCAAAATAGCAATGAGAAAGTTTCTATTTGAAATTATTTGAGCACACTAATGAAACAAGTCAAGAATATAGTGATAGTTTGAATACAGTGTCAAGGGCCTGTTCACTCTCCATATCTCTTGTTTTAGTCACTTTCCAATTATTGGGACAAAATGTCTGGTACTGACAAGTTCAAGCAGGGAGGGTTTATTTGGCTTACAGTTTCTAGCAAATTCAGTCTGCAGTTGGCTGGCTTCAAGGCAGAAATGGCATGACAGAGGGGCATGGTAAAGGAAAACTGCTCAATTCATGGCATTTGAACAGCAGAGAAACAGTTGCCAACATCCACAAAAGGCCTACTGTTCACCAGGACATTCAGCTCCACATTAATATATTTATGAGCATAGCACTTCTCTGATCCAATCACCTTTCAAAAGGCCCACCTCTGCACACATGAAAATTTGGTGGGCACTTTTTATGTCTACAACACAACATTTCTCTCCTTACGGCCAACTCATACAAAATGCACTTAGTCCATCTGTAAGAGTTGTCAAAGTCTTACGAGTTCTAGAATTCCTGAAAAGTCCAAGTCCAAAGTCTTCTATGAGACTCAAGGCAAATGTTTGCCTGTGAGCCTTCTAAGATCAGCCCCAGGGATCAACCACCAACCAAACCCACCTCCTAACATTACCTTCAGTGAACTAATCAACTCACTGATTAATTTAGTGCTTCGTGATGCAATCACCTTTTAGAAACCACCTTCAAACACACGAGACTGCGGCATTTGAGATTTAACCTGTAACAATTTTTCATTTTACTAAAATTATGAGTAACAAAATTATCAGTACATAGAGTGAACAGAAATCAAGGATGGAACAACTGATGGTCTGACAAACTACATGTGTAAAGGAAGATTTTCCTTTCTTGAGCCACAATGGTTTTGGGAGTGCTTTATGCTATCAGTATTTTTGACACTTTAACTTCCCAGCCTTTGCTGCCACTAAAGAGGGATGTGTTCATCCAAAATAGGTTAAAACAGAAAAAAAAAGGAATTAATACCACAGAGAAATGAAATAAAGTATAGGAAGGACATGAAAGCAATTTGTCTTCAGATGGCAATCCTCATAACCATTAGACTTTTATGTCACGAAATTATCACAACTACTATTATGAGATAAAATTTACATATTTTCAGAGATATATCCTACATTAGAACTATTTTTAAATCCTAGAGTTTGCTAATATAATTATGGTATTTTATCTAGTACACACAACATATTATGATTGAATTTATGGATCTTGTTTTGACTCTGAGTTGGACACTACACTTTTATATTCACATTGCCACTGAGTGGTTGCTGCCTAACTGGTATCTTGACTATGAAGATGACAATGAAAATTACATTCAGGACAAAAAAAAAAAAACCTATTTATGTCTTATTAAAAATCCCCAGAGTATTCATTTATGATGGAATGGGTTAAAAAATTCACTTTCCTAAAATAGTATATATTAATAAAGATTGGTTGCTTTTCACCATGCAGTAATCAAAAGATTTCCAATACAGATTCCTGTGATATTTTTAGAAAGGAATGACAGACAGAAGGGCAGGGCTCAGAATGAGGATGAAGACTCGTCAGGGGCTGACTTGAATGGTGTGATTTCTGCATTGGATCATAGCCAAGAAAGGCAGCTTGGGAAGCTTCCTAGAAAGGGCAAAATTCAGTTCCAGGCCTTCATGACAGCAATGAAGAATAACTGGATAAAATAGCATATACATTTGCGTGTGTGCATGTGTGTGTGTGTGTGTGTGTGTGTGTGTGTGTGTGTGTGTGTATGTATGTATGTGTGTGTGTGGTGGTTATATGGAAGAGGAATGAGAATTTAACGAGTAAGAGACTGAATAAGGTCCCTTGGTATAATGTTCACCATCATCTTTAATGACATATTAGAAATGCCCCAGAAACTGTCATATTTTACCATTTTTTTCCAAACAGAGTAAATATAGGTTCAAAGTTTCACAGTTCTCTTATTTTAGATAAGACATTGTTGAAATCCCATTCAAAATCCTCTGAGATCCTCAGTTTACTTTGCTCATCACAGAAACTTCCCTTCCACAGGCTTTTCTGGTCATTTATACATGCCACCTTCATAGATTGGTTCTTCATTACTACAGCTGGTGTCCAAGAAATGCCTTGCAATTTGTCTCCCTACCCACATGCTGGAGTTGCCAGATAAAATACAAAACTATCAGTTAAATTTGTATTTCAAATAGTAATATTTAAGAATTAGGATGTCCCAAATATTGCTGCAGTATACTTAATGTTTAAAAGTTATTTAATTCAAATATAAATTTTTTTAATCTTTAGTGGTACATTACATATACACATCATGATTGCACTCCATAATGGGGATTTGTACCAGTATAAGACACAACTTAATTCTCATTTTTTCCCATAGCCCTACCCACCCTACCACCCCCCCATATACATAAAATTTGTTTCCTTACTTTTTTGTTATAATCTCATTATTTTTCCCCCTTCACCCTATTTTACTTTGAGCATTTTCTATTTCAAAATATATAACATACAATTCTAGGACTCATTTACATCTTTATTTTCTCATACGAGAGAAAAGATGCGATATGTACCTATCTGTGACCTATTTATTTCACTTATGAGGATATGCTCAAGGTATGTCCATTTAAGTATAAATGATTCAAACTTATCATTTTTTATGGCAGAGTAATATAAATTTATTTGGGCATGTTGTTTCTTTAATTACACTGGGAAAGCTTATTCAAGGACATCGATAGTGAGTGTCTGACTAGGTTTTGGAGTGTAATGGTTTGGGTACTCCACAGGGACAAAGCTCAGGCACATAATTCATGCTCCTGTGTCCCCTGTGGGATCTGCCTGATGTTTCTGAGTCAGACTCCTCCACCTGAGATAGTACCAGTACTTAGCTCATTCTCCTCTGTGTTCCGCTTCTCTAACTGCCATATTGATTTCTCTCCAAAACATCTGATTAAAAACTAACTTCTTAGATTTTCTTGTATGTGTCCAAGAGAGTACAACTTACAATAGAGATCTCATCAATCATAGCATAAGACCACTCATCACAGCCCAGAAGGGACCTGGAGTCTCTCCCTTAAATGGCGTTCTGTTTATTATCTGAAGTATACATTTACATCTTGTTTAAAACCTCTTTTGCCTCACATGTTCGGTTCCTAGCAACAAGTGAATAGGCATTTGTCATGCTCCTCTGAGTGATTATAAGGCCTTCCCTAGACCATTCATACTTTTTCCTACTTTGAAACTAATGAGAAGAAATAAAATCAATGAGACTACTGATAAAGCATCATTTTCACTTTGATATGATGTAAATTTTAAGAAAGAATGTCCAATCCCAGCTGCTCTAGGGAAAAACCAATTTACCATGAAGAAATAAGCATTGTAGAAAAGAAAGTAGAATAACTGCCAAGCTAGGTTACATAACAGACTAAAGAAGCTTGAATCTCAAAATCTCTTCAGGTGGTGCAAGTTAAGGAAAGATGGAACACCCCCTGCCCCAACAGCTTAAGGAATTATTTTGTGACAATTCAAAGGATCACAGTGGCAGTCCATTAATGCATTAGTCATCACTATGATAAATACATGTTCCAGGAAAAAGACATTGTGTTCTACAAATCTCTTGAGCATCTTTATTCCCTTCTAAATGGAAAAAACACTGTTCTTGGCACACTTAAGGCAAAACAACATTACTTTATTTTGATTATCTGTAAATCATTTCAAGTACTTATAATTTAAAAGATAAAGTCTACTTAGGAAAATTTTCCAGTTCATAATAAGAATGAGAAACTCCTGTGTCAATTCACAGTATAGGATGAAACATGTTCATACTGCCTCACAAATAAATGATTATTTATACCTCAAAGCAGGCAAAACACAAGGACTAAACACAAGCAGATAGACCCTAAGTAACAGTATCAGGTAATATTATACTAGGAAGCATGTCCCTTATTCTTGTTGAAAAATTCATGATTAATAACTTAAAGTGGCATGATTTAATTTTGTTTGATGGGCCTGAAAGATTTTGGCTTTTTTGACATAGAACTTTGTCTTTCCTCTTTTTAAATGTTGTCTCGGTTAAATGCTAGCCTGAAGTGTATTACAAAGTGTCTCAACAAAATAGTCTCCAGGAAGCTGAATAAAAAGAGGAACACTGTTTCACATCATGTCCAGATAATTCTGATCATTACTGCCTGAGAATCAGGAGTCTAATAATAAAAGGAAACAAAGCTTATGTATATATGGGGTAGAGGGGTTGTAGGGTGGGCTGGGAATGGGAAAAATACAAATTAAGACACGTCATGTACTGATACAGATTTTTAATGTCAATTGTGATCATGATGCATATATAAAATGTACCAGTAAAATCATTTAATTAATAAAAAATAAACAGAAGGTACTTGTAGAATGTTTCTGCTTGACTTAGTATGGGACTGTTACAATGGAAGTCAAACAAAACTCTTTCAAGGACAAAGGTAACCATGGTTTACTGTCTTTATCCTAAACAGAATATATCTGCATTGTTAAAAATTGGGAAATACTGAATACTGTGATGATCCTTTAATAGTGGATGATAGATGTTATTTTTTGCTTCCTTGTGGTTTTTTTTTTCTGTATTGTTTTATAGCAAGTAGCACTTTCTTGTAGGAAAGATGGAAAAGTGAAACAAGTCACCTTAGGGGGGGCCCTTCAATAGTTAGGACTGTTCCCTACAATTCCCCTTGCAGAACTTACCAAAGGAGAAAATAAAAGCTGTCAATTTTTCTGGCGTGTTTAGTGAAACTACTGAAGCTGTGGCAAACAAAAGGGAGTTCACATTTGGACAAATCAATGAAACACGAGCTTAGATTTCTTCCTCATCTTTGATAATACACTAATCATGAAAAGCAGCCTTGAGTCATGCTCCAACGGGATAGAGAAAATCAAACCTGATTAAAAGTGACTACGCTCTTGGCTATCCTTTCAGTTTCTCTTTATTTTTCCTGACAAGTGGTAGCTTTGTGCACAGGAGATTCTCACTTGGTCCCTCTGAGAATCAGAGGAGGTACAACTAGAGGGAAGTGGAATTTAAGGAATATTCTCTGAAGCAATTCAAATGAGAAAACTATTAATAGTTTTTAGAAAATCTGAGGAATGGATACAACCCTTACAGCATTCTTTCCAGAAGCTTAAAGGGAAAAAAGATCAAGAAATCAATGTAAAGTATGCATTTGCCCTGTCAGCCTTGAGCTCCTACAGACGACTCGGATGATTCTAGCAGCTATAATTCTAAGGAAGGTAGGTGATTTCCACTTGAAGTAAAAAGTATCCTCCTGACTTTTCACCTTATCAAGAGTTGTCCAAGTGGCAGTACTTGACAGATGCTTAAAATCCCATTTTGGAAGGAGACATATCAAACTCATCTTCAACCTGTCCCATTGGTCAATCTATACATCTCCTATATTTCCTTCTTTCCTTTTTTGTTTGTTTTTCAGAGACAGGGTCTGGCTTTGTAGTTCAGAATGTCCCTAAATTCACTATGTAGCCCAGGCCATCCTTGAACTTACAGCAATCCTCCTGTTTCTGCTTCCCACTTGCTGGGATTACAGGCATGAGTCAGCATTATGGTGTGTGGTTACTGGAGATTGAACTTGGGAATTCATGCTCACCAGGCAGATGCTGGAACCACTGAACTAAATCCCCAGCCCATGTTTCTTACCTTTCTAAACCAGTAGTTGACCTTAAACTTCGAAAATTTTGACTGTCTAAGTCCAAGCTGTAGCTCCTCCCACTTTCAGCTTTTGGAGTTGTAATTTCTCCTCTGGTTGCTGATCTGAACTTACTAAGAAGAAATCTGAAATTACATACATATATGCATTTAAAAGTAAGATAATGAAAAAAGCATTTGAAAATATCATTTTTGAGAATATAATTTTTGGTTTGGGATAAAGCATGTGCTACACAGGGCCTTGTGTTTACTCCCTAGCACCATACACACACACATAACAGTAACAATTCATAGTACTTTTAACAGTAAGCAATTCTTCAATAAAGGAGCACTGGGGATCCATGGTTCTGAGGAGCTGTTAATGACTCTCTATAGCACAATTTCAAGGGCATCAAGAGAGGAGGTTACAACATCATCCCATTTACCAATTGATGGTAAATCTGACCTTTATTCTTGCTAAGCAGAAAGTTGCCTGCTTTGAGAACTTACCACTGCCACATGAGAAAACAGAATTGTCTGCGATGGGCCTGTTTGCAAGGCTGCTGAGTACAGAGAACTTGAACTCACCTTGTTCAGAGAAGGGACAATCTGCTAGGACACAGTGAGGCAACAACTTGTTAGACTGCCACTCCACAAGAGCAGTGACAGTACTACAGCTCTGCTTTGTCTTACATTCCTTGCCACATCCCTGCAGCCCAGAATGAATAACACATACTAAAACCCAGTCAACTCATGAAATGAGTGACTAAATTCACATGATGGAAACTGTTCCATGACATTTCTCCATACGGTAATAAAATCTAAATAATAGAATCTCAGGTCAAATGAAGTTTGGTTGAATTCCCATTTCACTAAATTGTTTGGAACTGAAAAATATAGTTTTTCAGGAACTAAGATCCAAGTGGTGATCCAGGATATTCAGAACCCTAAACATATCTGTTTTCAAATACACTGTTATAAAAGGGGGCGGGGTGTAGCAGAAGGGGAAAATCAAGATGTGTTAAGTTCATGTACCAATTCCTCACAGTGAATGAAATCATTGTGTACTACAAGCATGTACTAATAAAAGTTGTTTAAAAAAATCCAAAACTATATTTTTGGGAGGATGGGATTGGAAAAGCCAGTTCATTTACTTTATATTCAACACTTTTCTAGGGGAAAGTGGCTTATAAAAATACTGGCAGAACCTTCATAGAATCTGCAAAATTGTCTCTGCTTCCAAGAACTTTGGAAGTGTGTCATTACCAAAGTGTCAGAAGTTTCAATCTACTGGAAAATTACATTTTGGATGAGAATAGCACTTAATATAATGTCAGTCTTTGCTAGTCTGAGAATCCCACTTAATATAATGTCAGTCTTTGCTAGTCTGAGAACTCCACTGTGGAGAGGTCTACCTCTGCACAATAGTTTAAGGCATCTGCTCTGTCACAGTTCATTTTTCTTTCCTCTGTCACTAGAAGTCCAATGCACTGTCCATTGTGCCACCTTTTCTTCCCTTCCAGTACCCTGAATTCCATCTGTCAATCTCTGCATCACATCTTATTTCAAATTTAAGGTCTCTCTTAAAGGATATGGTGCCTCTCAAGCATTTCTGTTCTAACCACTCATTTAATACTTATTTCCTTATGTCATCTCATGATATATTAACACCTTCCCTCATTTAGAGAGGCTTTTAGTAGCTCTTATTGCCATTTTATATTTTCCCACAATTCCTTTACACTTACTAACTTTTCATTATTAGTATTTTCTCTCCAGGGCTGGGGATTTAGCCTAGTGGTCCTGGCTCCTGCTTTGCAAGAGGAAGATCCCTAATTTTATCCCCATTAACCACATACAATAATACTGGGCATGGAGACTCACGACCCCCAGCAATCAGTACCACATATCACAGTGCCAGGCATGGTGGCTCACTCCTGTAATCCCAGCATTTGAGAGGCAGAGACAGGAGCATTGATGAGTTCAAGGCTGAGTTCAGGACCAGCCTGAACTACAAAGCTAGACCTTGTCTGAAAAAACTAAAAAAAAAAAATTCTTTCCAACTGGACATTATATTCACTGAAAACTGAGACTAAGAGATGCCAATTTTGAGTTACAGCAGAATTAGGCTCATGCTATGACAGACTGAATGATTTAAGATTTATATAATTTATTGTGCTGGAGGGTCACTTATTGTCTCCCAGCTCCAAGCCCTACTTATCTCAGTAACATACTCTATGATGCCTGCACTAAGGTCTGCAAAATACAGTTCCTAGTGGCACCTGTAAACTATGAGTTACTTACTAAGTCAAGCCATAGATTGGTTTTGAGGAGTCAGTCACCACTGCTAGAGACAGTACAAGAGCAAACAAGCCAGCAGTCCAGCACTCGAAGAACTGCTAGTTAAGAGTAGCTGTGTTTGTGTGTAGAGAGTGTTACAGTGCACTATGAGGAATGATGCACAGACACAAGGCATTGTGGGAACCCTGAGAAGAGATACATAGATGTATCTCTATTAAATAGATGCATCTATTTAATATGATAAGAAAGATCAATACCAGTGATGGGATACTTGAAAAACTCTAGGTCATCTTCTCTATTTATCTCTTCTAATTAATGGAATGTGTTTAGTCATGAGTGTTTGAGTGAGATAATTTAGATTTCATTCCAATATTCAAGACACTAAAAAAAAAAAAAAGCCCAGAATTTTTTTTAGAGCCAGAAAAGGACTCAGACATTGTGGAAATTTGATGTTGGTTTCTGGTGAGAGGATAAAGCAAAGGTACCTGGAAAAGATCATTTGATTTTGCACACATTACAGTTCTTGCTACCTTGGCCCACAAACTGGCCATGAAGCTGCCTCAAAAACAAAGGCAAAGTGTGAGACTGCTCATGAAGCAGGAACTTACCCTTTGGTCCTTGTAGGCTGCACTGGGGAGGGGAAGTTCTTGCCCCTTGATGGAACCCATTTGTTCCCAGTTCTTTAGTACCCTCTTGCATCTTGCATGCTTTGCTCTTTTTAATACCTTACCCTTGTATTTGCTTTCCGAATTAGGTTTTAAGTGGCCAAATGTGTTTTTTCCTTAAAGAATTCTTAATTTTAGACATAAAGTATAATATTTTAAGTAATACATCAACAATACAATTTCAAGTAATACATCTTTGATTTGAGGATTTCATACATGAGCATTCAAATTGGAGGGGAGAGTAACTGACATTCTACAACAAAAGCACTAATAGACAACAGTGACCTTTAAATGAATCCCTCTGTCTAGAAGTAATGGGAACCACTCAGTGCAAGAGCAGATTTGTTGAATGAAAGGAGATCTCTTACACGCACAGGTCAGCAGGGATCTTTATTTGTCTAGGGTTGAAAGTAATTACAACTGCACTTCCTGAAGAGAATGATCAACTGTTTCTTCCACTGAGTTTCTGGCTTCCTTTGGATCATTAAGTGACATTGGACTTGAAAAACTAGAGAGTCTTTATTTCACAGGTGTCTGGAATAAAAACTAAAACTTCCCTTTGAGAGACTGAATCTTACCCTTTTCTCTTGGGACCATCATGGCTGGCCTTCTGCCCAACAGAAGGAGAAGCATCTGATTTTTCTGCATCCTGCCGGGCTTGCTCTTGGCTTTGTACTTCTTCAGATCCTCATTAAAAACAACGAGAAGACAAATTTACATACACAATAGCCAGAAATGAAAGCAAATTTCTGTTCTGCATTTGCTTTTCTAATTAGCATAGCACAAAATAATGGTAGTTTTGTAGGTTCACGGTAGTTTCTAATTTATTGAATGTTCCAGAACTAACTGAGGAATAAAATCAGAACTTCTCGGTAGAAGGCTTGCTGAGATAAGCTTTCCCATAAAAAGTGCAATGAACACATTATCCTTCTATAGATATGTTTAGAGTAGGGGACCCTGAGTTTTTGAGAGCCCCAAATCCCTAGGGACTAAGTTCCAGTATAAGCAGTTCTTGACTTCACCTCATATATTCTTGACTTCAGAGCACATCAGCCAGGCTTCCTGAGAGAGTGCCACCTAGGACATATCTGTAACTTGAGAGGCAGCTCACATACTGAAGTGTAGAGTTTCGAGTGAACAAATAGGCCATAGCTTACTACTTAATTCTTACTCTACTCCGTTTATCCTTTTGTAACATCAGACTTGATGTTGCCCATGTGCACTAGCCTTTCCTTGCCAGTTCCACACAGAAGTAGCAGTAGAATCAGATTTAGGCATCTTGGCTCTTCCTGCAATGCTTAAAAACAAGGCAGTAGTCTCCTACTTGTGAAGGATGAGATGGCCTAGGAACAGGATACAAAATGCTTGTTCTACCTTTACCACATTATGCATGAGAAATATGCCCCCAAATGCAAATTTAACTCACTATTTAACCAAATAAATTATACAGCTTGAAAGTACTGAAAAGCATTCTCATTATGAGTGTTATTTGCATTTGGTACCAGTATAAATGTTTCGTGAAATATTAGAACTGCATTCAGAAACAGAACTGCAATTAAGGTAAATGGCTTTTTTTTTTTTTTTAAGATTTCAATGTGTCAGATATATGGAAAATCACTATGAATGTTATTTTCTATTAACCTCTTCTTTCTTCATATGAACATGCAGATTAAGATTTCATGCTACAGGGCTGGGGATTTAGCTCAGTGGTTCCAGTGCCTATCTTGCAAGCACGAGGACTGGGGTTCAATTCCCGTAACCACATAACAATACCGGGTGTGGAGACTCACCCCAGCAGCAACCAGTACCACATACCACAGTGCCAGGCATGGTGGCTCACACCTGTAATCTCAGCACTCGGGAGGCAGAGGCAGGAGGATTGCTGTGATGTGAGTTTGAGGCTGAGTTTAGGGCCAGCCTGAACTACAAAGCGAGACACTCTCAAAAAA
>PVIR01011837.1:0-18684 GCA_004026965.1 Petromus typicus | reverse complement strand
TTGACTTGCTTGAAACGCTTTGCTTTTTCTTCATAAAACCATTCTCCAGTTATGATCCTCAGCTGCCTACTCCAGGGAAAAGGGGAGAGTACTGAAATGCAATTATTCAGCTGCATGATTGACTATCAAAATTCCTAATTAAGCAAATAATGGCCAGTTATATAGAGAGTTCATCTCTGAAGTATTTTATGATGATAATTGTATTCACTATATACTGTATAAATTTAACTTAATTTACCATATATTATCTGATAGGCAATTGCTAGTTTTTCATATTTTGTCTACTTTTATCCACATAACAATCTTGTGTGAGCATGATGATTGATTCTCATTTTAAGGATGAGGAAACTGAAACTTATAACAATAATATGACAAACCTCACATCACACAGCTGTTATGTAATTAGCCTGTACCCCATTTCGAGTAGTCTGGCCCAAAGTTCAAATTCTTAACCGCTTCCCTAACATGTAAATGATCTATAATGCAAGCAGTCAGGAGCAACTGAAGGTTTCAAATTATTCAGGGGCCACAATTAGAGTATGTTTTAGAAAAGTTCCTTGATTTGACATGAAAGCTAGGGCGGGGTAGGGAATGAGACAGAAAGACTGGTTGGCTATTGCAGTAGTCTAGTAGAAAGGGAATAAGGCCTGTACAAGGGCGATGGCGAGACTAATAGAGAGGAGACCAGTCTAAAATGGAGGTGGCAGAAGTATCTGCCTAGATTTTGCAAGAAAGTAAATGTTAAACTTGAGAAAAGACCTTTGAATGGTCTCCTCCATCTTCTAAACTATCTGCAAGCACTTTCCTCCCTCACTCCTAAAATGGCTATACTTTCTCTTTGTGCTTCTCCTATGACCTATAGCAGTGGTGATGAACCTTTGAGAGACCAGTGCCCAAATTGCAACCTCAAATCCAATTAATTATCACAAACTACCAACACTTCAATTAACCTGAATACCGAAGCTTTTGTTTAGAAAATACAACTAATACATTTACATCCCTTGTCTTAAAAATAACAACAAATAACATGCTTGCCATAGGCTCACCACCACTGACCTAACATATTTTATTTTAGATTTATTTCTTCCCAGACTTTTATATCTATTGAGTGGTGAGTTCTTTGAGAACTGATGTCTGCCTGATTCATCTTTTTTCTCCTAATTTCTAAACAGATATTTTTCATAGAGTATACTTTCAAATAATATTTTAAGTGAATGATCAACTGTTTATCATTTTAACATGTTACCCTTCTTCAAAATCCTCATGATCCCTGGTGGCATGAGGGTAGAAGTCTTGCCTCTGTTGTTCACCATCTCTAATAACAGTACCTGGCACTGTGCTCAATAAATGTTGGTGGAATGACTTGCAATATATGGAATTCAACCTAAAATACCTATACTTACAACAAAGATTTTAGCAACCATAGAAATCATTCTGTAATCTAAATATACTTTTAATTAAAGTGAATAAATGTTTTTAGTAAATAAGCCATGTCCTTAGAATGGAAAATAGGCCTATGTGACTGGAGTAAAGAGTTTGTGGAGGGTGATAGCTGAAAATGAAGTTGAAAGATAGGTTTGGGGCCATGCAATAAATATCCTTGAATTTCAGCCTAAGGAGCTGGAACATCACTCTGGATGTAATGGGAAACTTTGAGAGTCTTTCTGAAGTTAACTGGATGGCATAATCCCTGGAGATATATATGAAGAAGGGAGAATAAGAAGGGAAAGGGCTAATTAGGAAGCTATTTGAATCGATAAGATAGAAACTGATGAAGATACAAATCAGGGTATCTTGATGATGTGGAATAAAAAAAGATATAAATGCTTGAATTAGTGAGGATGAGAATTGACATTTGGTGATGTCTATGAGAGTGACTGAGAAAAAGCTATTGTGAGTCAAATAAAGCCAAAGGCATGTTATCTATAAAATACAGTTCCATACTTGAGGAAAAAATGAAACAGTTAACTTGGGAGAAAGTATTCACTGAAAGGTAGGAATGTAGGATGTTTACATCAGATTTATTTCCAGATATCTATATCATTAATTGAGGAGCACAAACATTTGGGTGATGTAACAATTTAAAATATGCTTATATACTGTGTCAAATCTAAGATGTAATCAAAATTAAAAGCTTGAATAAGCTAAATTATTACTGAATGTGTCATTAAATGGCCCATAAACATATATATCAGTATTTAGTTTGGAAATTCAGGTGGTAATTGTGATATTCTAAAGATGAATTCTCAAGATCGCTCTAAACACTAATCCAGGCATTGATATAATCAGACTTTGCAGATGGAACGAGTTACTAATGAATTAACATTATAATTCTGAAATTATCCTGCATTAACCTCATTGACTCAAAGTGATCACATGAGTCTTTAACAACAAAGGAAGACGTATACATTGAATAGTGCCTAGAAATGATTCTGAAGAATGGGGAGTCAGACTGCAAACATGAGAAAGACCTGACATTCCCAGAAGGCTCTGAGATGTAGAGAGCTACAGGCAAGAACTGGAGAGAGAGGCCTCCAGGAGCTAAGGGTGGCTCATAGGTAAGAGCTGACAAGACATAAGGACCTCATCTGTACAGCCACAAAGAACTGCATTGTGCATACAAGAATGAGCTTCAGAATAGATTCTTTCTGGAGCTTCTTTAGAAAAGCTCAACCAGATAGTGCCATGAGTTCAGCTTCATAAAACCTAAAGCAGAGAAACACCTAAGCCCATTCAGAATCCCAAATTACAGAATTGTGAGGTTGATACAGAATTATGAGATGATAAACTGCTAAATTCTGATAATTTGTTAAGACAACAATAAAAACTACTATGATAATTAGAGGAAAAATAATGGTTTCAATAGTCAACCTAGGAAAGACTTGTGCAATTATAAGATAAATAAGGAAAAAGCAGAAGCACAATAGGACTGTGACCTATGGGTCAAATTCATCTACTACCTCTTTTGTATAGCTCGCATGTTAGGAATGGTTTTTCTATTTTTAAATGGTCCCAAAAAATCCAAAGAATATTTTGTGGCATATGAAAATTATATGGGTTTCAAAATTGAGTTTATAAAATAAAGCATTACTGCAAGATAATCTATCCAATTGTTTATATGCTGTCTCTGGCTGCTTGTGTGCTATACTTGCAAATTTGAGTAGTTAATAGACAACATAGCCTCCAAAACCTAAAATATTTACTCTCTGGTGGATTATCAATAGAAGAAAAGTCTATGGACTTGTGCAATAAGGCAAAGAGATTATAAAAAACTTGACAAGAATAAGGAGATAAATACAGCTCCGTGGTTGAAAAATATTAATGGCACAATGAAGTCCTAGTTTGTGTGTGTGTGTGTGTGTGTGTGTGTGTGTGTGTGTGTGTGTGTGCGCGCAAGCAAGTTCACATACGCGTGCGCACACATATTTGTCCTTGGAATATGAGATGGAGTAGCTAGCACACTAGCAACAGCTTCATGTATACACAAGAAAGTGAGGTATGCCCAGTCTACATGGCTCAGAATGTGAGCCTCCAAATCACCTTTGCCACATACACCTAGAGCTGCCAACACCTAACATAAATAAGATCTTCCCAGAATCGTTAGTCATTACCTCTTGCTATCCTTGTGAGACCAATAACTATATGCCTTGTATTTGTTCAACTCAGATATACCCTTGAGTCATTTGTCATTTTAGAGCTGAAACCCCAGAACAGTCTCTTGGAATTATGTCTGTGTCACTTTCTTGTGTCCTGGAGGTAGATCGAAAACTGATAGAACAGGAAATTAATACTGAGTGATGTCCTAACAACTTATGTGTGACATTTCTAATCCTCAGTGTGAGCCATAAAGCAGCTATTATTATTCTCAGTTTGCAGATAAAGAAACCAAAGCCCACACGGGTTAAATAACTTGCCCAAAATTTTAAAGGTGTTACGGCAGAGACAGAATTATTATTCAAGGCCCATAGTGTTTATTCTTGGTAACATCATCAGGAAAGACTCCTACTTGAAAGCTAAAATAAGCTTTGAGGAGGAGAAAACACCTGTGTAAGCCAAAGGATACTGAATAATAATACTGAAATGGATAACATTTCATCTGATTTTTCTGTACATGTGTGTAAGTGTGTATGTATGCATGTATGTTGGGAAGGAGTGGAAGGAATAAAGACGTGGTGAAAATGATATAAAATAAGTATGATACCCACTACAAAATTTATATCTGTCTGCTATATTATCTGGCACTGGAAAAACTCCAGGCTAGAAATAGACTCTATATTTCCTCTCAGTTGACTTAGAGGAAAATAAGTTCCTCTTCAGTTATTCTGAAGAATGAATTTATCTGAAATTACAGGGAATTACAATCATTATTTGTGAATAATGATTACTAAACATTTAGGATACGCTAGTCCTTGATTATATCCAACATTAAACTCCTGGGATTTCAAACTTTCATGTGGAAACATATAAAATGAAATCAAGTTCTCTTTAGGTTTTTAAAGAGAAAATGAACAAACTTATCCTTAAAAAAGAATAATGACCCCAAATTTAACTTTATTCCTTTACTCTTAACTACTACGGACATCTGACATAAGACGAGCTCTTTAGATATATTGAGACACTGGTTTAGTTCTGTTATTTATAACAAAGCTAACTATAAGGATGATCAAAATGTATGGTAAATGTTTAAATTCAAAATATATTGTTGTAAAAGACACATTGCCATTAATTCCCCTCAGAATATTCCCCTTTGCTTTGAACAAACTTATCCCACAATATTTGCCACTTTCCGAAGCAGTTTTGGAAGTAATCTTGTGTTTTTATGAAGTGTTTATGTGGTGTTTTCATGCGTATTGTGTGATTTAAAAATATGGTGATTGCTGCTTCAAAGAGTGATAAAATGGAAAATCAGGTTTCTAAAAAATATTGGAGTTTATCATCATCTAGCTTATTTAATCTGGCATCATGCAACTAACTTCTAGCTATTCCTTAAAATCAAAATGATCATGAAAGACAAAGATTTTTAGTTGACTCAGGACATGAAGGCAGCCACAATAATGCGACTAGTTTATGTAGATATTGAAGTATCATCCCCTCAGTGAATGAATCATACCAAAAAATTTGAGAACTCTTGTATATGATTGACAGGTAACGTGAAATAACATGTCGAGACATTTCAAACAGCTTTTTACTATTCTAAAATATTCCAGATCATTATGGGATTATTTTCATATGAATCTCTCCATTGTATCTCTATTAGGAAATTTGCAATATTATGAGGCGTTCTTTGTTTTGTCCCACTTCAATGGGGTTGTACAATGACCTTGTGGGGAATTTGTGCTCTGAGATTTTATGTAACAGAACACTATGACCTAGTTAAGTGTGGCAGGTCTCCACAACACCAACACCTGCTTATAAATTTTGGACCACTCTCTAGATGGCAGGGACAGTATTGTTTTTTAGCCCCTCCACTTTTTCCTGTGTATGATGCAGCCATTGGCTCTATATTTTCTCTAGTTTTTGACAGAAACTCATATTTTTATCTGTTCCACTTACACTTCATTTATTGCACTAACCATTACTGATTCATCAAAAATAAAAATATCAGGATCTTCATCATGTTGTATGGGAGACAAAGAAAGAGAAGGATTGCATGCTTTCCTCTGGTAGGTGATAACACAAAAAGTACATGAATTGAAGGTAGAAGAGGAATTATAGATGACTAGGCATTGGGAACTCTAAGGGAGAGAATGTGGTAACAAGGGTAGAAGAAGGGTGAATGATCAAGGTTAATACATGATGCATGTACATATGGAAATATCACAGTAAGTTGTATTAATTTGTACAATTAATATGTGTTAATAATTCCAACAATAACATTAAATACAAAGACTCATAAGGAGAATGATATGAAATGTTGATACATGATATGAATATAAAATCAGCTCGCAAATACCATATTGTAGATACTTCACTTTTGGTTCCCTCTTATGTCATTTTTATCTTTTGAGTCTTTCTGTGTTCATTTGGATGCTAATTAGAAAACACAACCATTATGACTTTCTTTGTATTAGATGGCAATTATCTCAGTTAATATAACCATGTGGAACTTTATAGATCTTATTAATATAGAACAAAGAACTAACTGGCTGTGTCAATTTCCCTTTCATTTTATTCCTATAGAATCACTTTTCAAACCAGACTCACAGTAGCTAACTTGTTAGAATCAGAAGAACAGAGAAAATGTCAGAGACCACTCAGCTCTTTATATCAGATAGCTTCCCTCCATTAGTCCTCTGGCTGTAATGATTTCAGTGCTTCAAAAATAAAATCTCTTTACTTTTAACCAATCCCAGGTAAATGACAATAAAGGTTGTTCTTCCAACTGATTAGAGAATGAGTCACTTTCTGACTCATCTCATCTCTTAGAGGTCAGGGTGGGAATTTCAATTTTATGGTCTATTAAACATGGAGACAACCAGTGGCGCTGTAACATTCTCTCATAACAAAGGGCATTCACTGCCAATAAAATATTATTCATTCTTCCCTTTTGAAAACAATTCCATGAATAGAAAATAGGATACATTCAATACTAACATATAGCTTTAGTTTCTGTGATCATACAGCCTGAATATCAAAGATGTAGTATATTCTGATTTTAAGATTGAAAATTGATACTGGATTTTGATATATTCAATTAAACATTCATGATGTAAATTTCCAGCTGTTGCACAAGAATCTAGCCATAGATAAGTACTTGTTGTTATAGACATATTAGAACCACACATTGAAAACTGTTTCTCCTTAGTACAACTTTAATATATTGAGACAGAATTTCTTTTCTGCATGAACCAGTAGTTTAATAAAATAATTCTCCTTCTTATACTACGAAATGATTAAGGATGGTTCATGTTTTATTCAAACTTCTGCCCTTATCTATATGGAAGGAATGGACGGATAGGCCCATTGGCAGATCAGTTGAATAGGTAGATAGTTTTATTAAATTATTATTTCACAAGTAAAAGGAGTATAACTGATTCAGAAATTATATATCAGTGCATTAATATGTCCCAAGGAAAATACAGAATTTTCAGTTTGTTACTACTTATTCTTATACCTTCTGTTAATAACTTGTTTTATAGTTATATTTTTCTTCAGTAGCTAGAAGTTTACATTGTTCAGAGGGCAATGCATTTGGAATGGTTATCTTTAAAACTCCATGCTCCTAATAGAAAAGAAAACTTGATTTGTTTTACATTTGTTTCAACAGCTCAAGCCTAAAATGTTTTATGTAAAAGCCATCTAGTCATTTTTTCATCTATTCATTGATTTTCTTATTTATCCATGGGCTTATCTATTCATTTGAAAAATACTCACTGAGTACCTAATATAGGCATTCTTCCAGGAACTAGAACTGTATCAGTGAATAATAAAGATAAAAACACTGGTCCTCATGTTTAGGAGCTTATATTCTAATGGAAGAAGTAAAATATATACCGTGTAAGATCTAAGGAGAAAAACATAGAATACTCAACATATTAAAATTTAATTTCTTATTGACAAAACCTAAAGGTAAGCTGATGAGATTTAGGAGGAAATTCTCAGATAATTAGGCCTTCAGTTACCATGTACTAACTACTAGATTAATTGGTGTTTTTTTTTTTTTTTTTTTTAAGCCACTGGATCTTCTGCTGAATAGAACGCTTAAGTAGTTGCAACTTTTTTTTTTTTCCTACCAGGGATTGAACTTGGGATCTTGCACTTGCACTTGCATGGCAGACACAAGAACCTACTGAGTTAAATTTCAAGTCCAAGTAACAATTTGTATTGCTAAGTAAATGAAAATCTTCTTCCCATACCTAGCTCTTAAGACAGATCCTCGTTACTATTGTCTGAGTGAACAAGGGTCTGAGGAATAAAGAAGAAGGTATAAATAAATGGCATAAAAGTGGAAAAAATACAAACTAAGAATCAAATAAAACAGTCTTTTTATAAGAACTGGAGAAATAGTTATTGAGAACTTTCCCATCAGTCCTTAGACTTTCCAACTGAAATATCAATTATTTGAAAAATTCCATTTCCTTCTTCACTGTCCTAAAATGTCAAACCTCCATTTTGGTACAGCCTGTTGTAAAAAGAGCTGAGTGAAGAAAATAAGCTAAAAACTGATACTCATCTGACTATAACTAATATGAATTTTTAGTCTGTGTCCTTATTTCCATTTTCTATAAAATACAAAGCTAATTGACTCTTTTACCTAATAAGTATGTTATGAGACCCAGAAGAACTATTCTATAAGAGTAACTGTGATCCAGGAACAGGTCAGCCAGTATGGGAACTGAGGACCTAATTCTGAAATTTGTTCAATTTCTGACTTTCTGTATTCATGAATAGGCAATGACCATATCCTATTTGCCTTCCAGAAGAAAAATGTATATTCTCAGTAAAATACTGAAATCTCACCAAGTATTACCATTTTTCATACACTTTGGCCATCAGTCAAATACTACCTGGTATAGGAAGAGAGGTAGGAACAGAACTAAGAGAAATGACCAACAATCTTAAAAAAATCCCAAAAGGGACTCAGAAAAAAAGTGTATTTTTATAGATTTTGAAGTAACTACAAACAATTTATTGAAAAAAATATAAGAATAGAATGAGAAGGTCAACAGAGAGTTGGAAAGTACAGCAGAATCTGAAGAAAATTTCCAAACTGAAAAAACACAACCGATTTTATGAATTAAATGAATGAGTTTAAAGGATAAATTAGACATAGTTGGGGAAAAAAAACTTGTAGAGTTTAAGACTGACCAAGTATAAGCGTAGATATTGAATTCAGTGATATAAAATGATAGAAAAACAGAAAGGAGAATGAGAATTAAGCAAATGATACTGAATAGGACTAAGACATACATTTGGGTTACTCAGAAAAAAAGGAATGAAAAAGAGGAGGAAAAGAATAACTGATGATGAAATATTGTTTGAGAATGTTCACATGTGAAAAAAGACATTAAAGTACAGATTCAATATGCTCCAGAAATCCCAAATGGATAAATATGCAGAAACTGGACCAAAACATTCTCTACTAACTGTTAAAATTTAATAGAATAGGCATAAGCATTAAAATATTCAAAGAGAAAATATTACCTTCAAAGGAGCAACGGTATACCAGACAGCTAACTTCCCTAACAGAAACACTAGAAGCCAGAAGCCAACTGAATCTTCAACTTACTGAAAGTTAGTGACTTACAACCGAAGATTCAATAACCAGTAAGCATCTTAGAAAACAATATGGAGGTTTCTCAACAATAAAAACAAACAAGACAATACCAACAAAACTATGTGATCCAGCTATCCCACTAGTGGGCATATATCCAAAAGAAGTTAAATAAGTATGTGGAAGAGATCTGTGCACTTCCATAGATACAATATCCAAGAAACAGAAACAAGAGTGTTTACATGCTGATGAGTGGAAAGGAAAGCATAGCACATACACACAATGTAATACTAATCAGTCATAAAAAGAATGAAAGCCAGTCATTTGTGAGAACGTGGATGGTATGTGAAGTAATCCAGTCATAGAGAGCCAAATACTGCATGATCTCACTCTTAACTGGAGACTAAATGTTGACCTCATTGAAGTGGCAAGAGAATTGCTAGAGGCTGGAGAGAGTAGTGGGGAGGGATGGTGGGGAAGAATGATCAGTGGGTACTTAACAACATTTTGATAGCATCAAGATGTTCTGGTATTCTGAGAAGCTATTTTCCAGTAAGGTGATTATAGAAAATAATATTGCGCTGTCTTTCACAAGTTTCAAGAAAGTATTTTGAATGTCTTTATCATAAAGAAACAATGATGGGGACAAAGATATGTTTAACATGATTTAAGCATCACATCATTTATACATATATCAGAACATCACATGATACCCTATTAATATGTACAATTGTTAAGTTTTTATGTATCACTCAAAATAAATTTATTCTAGATAAAAAATAAAGAGAATAACCAATGAAAATATGTCTAAAAATTAAGAATGAAATAAAGCCACACTAAGAAGAACAACTGAAGGTATTAATCACTAGTAAAACTACATTGAAGAAAACACTAAATGATAGTTTAAAGGCAGAAAAGAAATTATTCCAAGTGGAGGCATAGAGATGAGGCACCTTCCAGGATAGTAGACAAATAGACACTGGGAAGAGAAAACATACCAATTGATTCAGAGATTTCTTGAGAGGATAGGAGTTTGTAGGCCCCAGGGGTGGCAGGGACTAAAATCAGGTTTAAATTCTAGGTCAAAGTAGGAAAAGAAGGTTGGAAGAGACAAAATTTGGGAAATACTTCAAGTGTGTTCCTCAACTGACATGAAGATCAGGCCACACATTTGACACTCATCTCGCAGTCACTCTCAAACATGTGTGAATGTATCAGGGGAATTGTCTATGACTTCAGAGATGCCATGTAACCAAAACAATTCTCTGCTCTGAATCTTTGAATCAGTCTCTTTCTGTCTCTGTCTGTCCATCTATCCCTCTTTCTCTCTGTGTCTCTTTCTCTGTCACACACACACTCACACACACACACGTACACACGCACACACACATGCACACATACACGTACGTACATGCACATCAAAGCCCTTCCAAGGCATTGCTGAACCTGTGGTTGGGTTGTACTTTAACTGCATTGTTTTTTCTTAAATTCAAAATACTATTTTTTTCTTTTCCTTTTTTCCTGGCTCCAAATCCTTCATCCATCAAATCTCCACTTTCCATGAAGAGATAAGAAACTCACGCGACTTTGGCGCACACAGTACACTTCCAGCTGCCATCGAGGCCCATGACCCGACACTCACTGCACACCCTCAGTGAGCAG
This sequence comes from Petromus typicus, assembly GCA_004026965.1. Lineage (NCBI taxonomy): Eukaryota > Metazoa > Chordata > Mammalia > Rodentia > Petromuridae > Petromus > Petromus typicus. Next base: position 7,808 of record PVIR01011837.1, on the reverse strand, counting down.
GCCTGGCACGGGTCCCCTCGGTCAAAGATTAGGCCCAGGTTTCTTTGACAGTGAACACAGACTCTGCTGGTCTCCTGTTGGGTCTTCCCACTTCTACGTTTTGCTTCTAAGAGTTCATTTTTCAGCTTTCTGGAAAGAGAAAAAAAAAACCTCACTATTAAAACCACAGAGAAGTAGAACTCTATTTCAGGCTTACTTTCATTTGGAAGAATATTTGAAACGAGTCAGAGCCAAATGCTTTCACGAAATATATTTTCTCTCTCCCAAACCAAAGATACTTTGATATTAACAGTTGAAAGATACATTGATATTTTGATTTTGAAATCTTCCACGAGCACTATTTTTCTATGAGTACTTATTCACATTCTATTCCGACTTATCTAAGACATGTTTGATCTTGTAGTGCTGGAGCACTCTCTCCCTGTAGCAGTGGGGACAACCCTGTGACATGCATGCCACAGTGGGCAGTTTGTATCACTGAAAGTTCTGAAAGGTTTGCCATCGCTGAGAATGCATAGGGCTATGTTCTTAATCTGCGTAGGTATGCCACATGAGGCAAGAGTGCAACCTTAAAATGATCTGATGAAGATTATGCTACAAACTCAATACTTACCATTTCAAATCTGGACATTTCTGCTTAGCATTTGAGAGTTTCTAGCAATTCCCATTAACCTATGGTCTTTGCTTTCAGGCATGTTTGAATCTAGACTCAATCAAGAATGAGTTATCCAGTCTTAGCAATGATTTAGTCACTCAGTCTCAGTCTCTTCACTTCTAAAATGAGAGTAATCATATTCTTCTATGTTTGCTTTTAAGAGTAAATGATGAGGTGAGAATGAATGTAGTAATAATAAAGAAAAAAGAAAACAAACATTGTGTATATAGGAGGTGGGAGGATGCAGGGTGGGGGGAAAAGGGAAAAAAATGAGAATCAGGTCATGTCATATTTTGGTACAAACTCTTAATGTTGGATGCGATAATGATGTGTATTCATAATGTACCAATAAAGATTTTTTTTAAAAAAAAGAGTAAATGAGATGATACAGGAAAAGTTCCCAGCACAGTGCTTGGCACATAGGTATTAAACAAAAGTGAATTCCATGTTCTTACTCTTACTACTTGACATGTAACCTATTTAAGTATCTTTTAGAAACCTACTATTCTCACTGTTGTCCTTGTTCCTAGAAGCATCAATTACCTGAGAGCTTGTAGGCGATGTACAGTCCCCAGCCCTCTTCAAATCTACTTCAGATTACAATGTGCTTTTTATCTCATGTATTCACATTTCAATAAAATGTTCTGGTGATTAGTTTGAGAAACATGACATAGGAATATTTGTTCTTAAATTTGGTTATACATTGGAATCACTTGGAAATATTTTTAAAAGTATGTATTCATAATGTACCAATAAAGATTTTTAAAAAGTATTGGTGTCCATTTCTCACTCCCATAAAGTCTGTCATCATAGGTCTGGGATGTGGCCAAAGCAGTAGCATTTTATAAGATTCCCTGCATATTCTAAATATACTGATGAGCATTGTGCAGTACATTTGCAGGACATTGCTCTGGAGGACAAGTCCATTTCCACTTAACTGCTACACAAATATGTCTCTTCTTTATGTTATAGAACTCCAATCCCTTCTTCAAAGTAACATTTATATTATTTTGTTTTCAAATGAATCCAGATTTAGCCCACATATTATGCATCACATCCTTTTCCATTTCTGATACTAGATTTTGTCAGAGCCAACCCAAATGTCATCTTCCCAAAAGCAAGAATACCCATAGGTACTGTCCAGGATCCAATTACATACTAGGTTATAAAGCAATTGGATGTTTAAAGATATTATCTCTTTTGATCCTTCAAACTTTGAGGTACAATGGACCCTTGACTTATGAACTCAGTGTTGGCTGTAAATTGAGTTGTTCAGTTGAAGGCTCAGGCTCCCCTACACAGCCTTCAGAGTCTCTCCTTTATACAGACTGTTTTTGGTGTTCTTAGAGAGACACTGGCCCAGGATTTCTCAGTTAACCCTACACAAGAAAGGATGTTGTAATGTTCCTTCCAGAACTCTTTCAGCATTAAATCTGTATCTGAGAACATCTGGAAGGATAAGCATCTGGCATTCAGGATGTAACTTAAGACTTTGGTTTAAGTTAAAACTAAAATTAAGGTCATAACCCAGGTTGTTCGTATGTCAGGCTGGTTGTAACTTGAAGGTCCACTGTATGATGAGTCTCATGTTATTGCATGCAGTACACATGTGTTGAAATGGCACACTTGACACATTAACAGTTAATACATGTCAATACAAAATAAAATATTTAAAAATAGAGTAAGCAGTACAAATGGAACTGTCAAACAGGTCTTCTAATTTCCAAACTAACAAGAAAATCATAAAAGGAGAATTTTTAAAACAAAGACTGAAGATTTCAAAACTGAATTGTGTCTCATTCATTCAACTTACAAGCATTTTACTCAACGCCTGCCTGTTTTATGCTAGGAATTCTAGTATTCAGATACAAAAATGAATAACAACAAGACAACTACTGGGGGTTTCCATTATGCTTCATATTCTAGAAGAACAAAAGATAATTCAGAATTACAGAAGAATAACAAGATAATTCATGTGTTACAAAAGCCAGCTCTAGAGAACACTCATAAGCCTCCATCTAAACATAAATGACAAGAATCCACAGCACATAATTCCTGATTTAGATCTTACAGAATATTATATTCCTAAACAGAGCAAGGAGCTGATTCAAAAATTCGATGAATGTAGAACTCCACAGAATTTATTTTTGGACACTCATAAAATACACAAACTTTAAAATAACTAAAAAAGTTCTCACCTAATGACCTCCCTGCATTATTTGTAGGATCACAACAGATGTTTGACCATGTCAGAGACAGGGAAAATAAAACACTGTTTCCTCGAAATCTATAAGGAGTTACGCAGTAGTGAGAAAGAAACAAGGTGTTCAAAATGAGTATAACAAATACACACATCCCAAGTAGCAGCCATTTCTGAGTGGGTTAGTGAGTCCGACAATAATACACTGAGAGAACAGAGGATTCTGGGATATTCTTGAGGCAAATTCTGTCCTGGAAGTATCAATGATCAGGTGTTCAAAGAGCAACTATTTAGCAAGAAGCTTCTTAAATTTGAGTGGCTGAGACTACTTGGAGAAATAATGGCCAGCAATGTATGCACTGCATCTTTCTTCATGCTCTAATTTACAAAATTTTACTTAGTAATTAGATTTCACCGAGTTCCCAGTTATAGAGTCTGAAATGACCTGGGGCCCATTATAAATGAAATTGCTGAAGAAAAATAAAGTCTTAAATATATTAGTTGAGCAATTCCTAAGAAAACTGGTGCTGGTTTTCCTAAATATTTCAGCAACTTTTTCGTATATGTGGGGAAATCTGGGAAGAATTCCATAGACTTATAAAAATTCATTAAAGATGTTGTATATTTTTCAACCCTTTCTTTGAAATTAATCTAATTCAATCATATCCAGGGGAATCCATGTTGAGTGGCCACAGCCACTTTCAGACATACATGTGACTGAGGAAGGATAATGAAAGAATTTCTCAATCTACTTTATGCTGCTATAGGAGACTATGACAGGTTAGCTGATTCATAGAAAACAAATTTATTTCTTACTGCTCTGCAGCTGAGTAGACCAAGATCAAGCATCTGGTGAGACCTTTCTTGCTATGTCATCCATGGTTGACGGGTAAGAAAATATAAGACCAACAGGGGCCAAAACTTGTTTCAAACAAACCCACTCTTGCCATTAACACACCAGTTCACCCATGAGGGCAGAGTCCACATCAAATAAGCACCTCCCATTAGAACTCACCTTTAAACTCTGTTACATTGGTCATTAAATTTCCAACACAAGAGCTTTGTAGAGCACATTCAAATCACGATGCAAGGTAGCTGAAACTAAGACAACAAATTGTATAATTGGAGAAATAGTCCCAAGGCAACTAAAAGTATAGGCAGCTAAAAAGAGGAATAATGCGGGAGATGCCTTTGGCTGCTCTTTATCTAGTGCTTACAAAGCAAGGCGGACTTCACTTCACTGCTGCTGTGTGCCTGGCCCAGCATCAGAAAAGTATCTGAGGATTGTAACTGTCTTGCAAGTGCAATATGTGTACAGTAAACAGAGAAGCCATCTAGATAAGCTAGAAATGCTACTGCTTCCAAGTCAAAGTCTTAAAAATGTGTTTCTTTCTTTTTAAATAACAAAATATCCAGAGTTAAGCAGTTGCTTACATTATTAGTTCAGCTGCAGAATCAAACCATTAAGGATTCAGAAGCTTTTCATCTAGATGTTTCCTCATGCTCAAAGGATGGCTTATCGTTATTATGCAAATTGGTCAGGCAGCTATAGCATATAGAACAGCATCTTTATTTAAGGCAGGAGCAAGTTTGTGTGTGGAGAGAGGGGTTCTGGCAATATCTGCCTCTTAACAAAAAAGCAAAAGTGTATCCAGAAAATACTCTGATTAAGCTTTTCCTTAGACTTCTTGAGCAGACAATGTCACATTATTGCACTAGCTATAAGGAGGTCTGAGAAACTGACTTCTGTCTTTAATGAAAGGAGGCAAAGCATAAAGGTTCAGGAATGAATCTTTTTTTTTAGAATAGCATGAAATTTTTCCAAGGCAGTAATCTTCTTTTCCTTCAGATACCAGCAAATTTCAAAACATAAGTAGTCTCCTTCATAATATTCCTGTACTCATTAAATAAGGAAGATATAGCAGAGGAAAACCTGACCCTGGACTGTAAAAACAACTAGAATTTGGAAGATGTTCACTGTTTTGTGACATGTGTCATACAATTTTCTTTCAAAGCTTCAGTGCCGGTGAAAATAATCATCCTGTTTTAGTTTTAAGTCACTCATATAATCATAACAACTTTTTAAGGTAGTAGTATCCAGCTGTATCACCTAGATTATTATCACTTTCTTTCAATCTTTGAATACTTTTACATCTTCTCCTTTCTCTGTGGTAGGCTGAATAATGGTTATTTGAAGAGGGCCTAATGCTTGATGCTTGTAAACACTACAATTTATAAAGGAGGTTTTTGCCTATATAATTAAGAAGCTTAAGCCTGGCTTCTGCCATTGACTAATATCACCATGGGGAACCTTGTGATCTGAGATCCTATACAGGCTCTTAGAACTGACCAGCACTGCTGTAGGCAACTGTGCAAGCTGAGGTTCCATCCTAGCTCTGATCATTGACTGACACTGCTGCAAGGAATCAGCAGCCTAAGGTCCTATTCTGGCTCCCACCATTGACTCACACCACTGTGGAACTATAGGGAGGTGAGCAACCTGAGATCACGCTCAAGATTGCCAATGGCTGTCAATGTCGCAGGGAACTACATGCCTGAGATCTCCTCTCACACTCACAATTACCATCAGAGAGTGCTCAGTTTTTGTTCTATGTTTCTCTAATCATTTCTATTTGTGCAGGAGGGGTAAATAGTTTCTAGTTTCCCTATTGCTATTAGTTGTTTCTATGCTTAGTTTTGTTTCTCCTTCCTCTCTCTTCTTCACTATTGTAGCAGGAGGAATATAGATTCTACTTGTCCTGTTGCTGTTAGTCTGTTCTGTTTTGTATTTGTTCTTTTCATCACTTTCTTTCCCCAATCTCTATCAGTTACCCAGGGTTTGTGTGATTTTTTCATATCTATTAACTCTATTTCTAATTTCTCCTTGACTTTTATCTCTCTACCCCATTTCTCTCTAAGACTTCTTCCCAAAGGTTGACACTGCCATATCAAATATGTACACTATAATCATATTTCTAGTGGGTTCTAAATTTCAGCATGTGGCTACTGTTCTAGCTCATGAAATTGGGTGTCAAAATAGTGGCTCCCACAGTTTGTCATTTTCTGTATTATGTTTGATACTATTAATGATGCTTATTGTGTTAGCTTGGCCAATGTGATGAAACTGATATGTGAAACTACCTTTCATTGTGTTCCACAACTGAGATTCATTAAGGGCAATTAGAGACTCAAGGCAGAAAACCTAGGAAATAGACAATACTCAAGATTTTTAAATATTAGCAAGAAATATACTTGCAAAAAACCACGGTTCAAGCAGCAACACAGGAATTAACAACAACAACAACAAAAACAACAAAAGAAATGAGAAAACATTTTAAAAAGAATCAAACCCAGACTTACAGATCACTAAAGGCAAATATAGAAGACAATGAGATGGAAGAACCTGAGACTCAATCACCTGAGTGCCCTGAGCTGGCAACAAAAGAAGATCTAGTAAAAATGAAATCAGAAATAATTTTTCAGATAACAACAGAGATAATGTACATAGTGAAAGTTATAGTCAACAATTCTAAAGATGAGATCAGGAATATGATGAAATCTCAGGTTACAAAATAATGAAATCCATTAAACAGCTTCATACATATTTTCAGGGAATTAAAAATTCCACTGAAAGTTTATGCAGTAGAACTAGAAAATGTGAAGATGGACCGAATCTGCACCAGGGTTAGATCTTACAGGCCTCCAGGCCCATGCCTGAAGAGCACCAAGGGACTGAGGTTAGCAGTGGGCGGCTCAGGAAATGGCGACTGTGCCACCGAATCTGTGCTGGGGTTGGAGCTTACTGGCCTCCAGGCCCACGCCAGAAGAGCACCCAGGGACTGAGGTTAGCACCAGGTGGCTCGAAACAGTGAATGTGCCACCGAATCTGCTTCACTGAATCTGTGCCGGGGTTGAAGCTTACTGGCGTCCAGGCCCACGCTGGAAGAGCGCCCAGGGACTGAGGTTAGCAGCAGGCAGTTCAGGAAACAGTGAATGCACCACCAAATCTGCGTCACCAAATCTGTGCCGGGGTTTGAGCTTACTGGCCTCCAGGCACACACCGGAAGAGCGCCCAGGGACTGAGGTTAGCAGCGGGCGGCTCGGGAAATAGTGAATGCACCACTGAATCTGCGTCACCAAATCTGTGCCAGGGTTGGAGCTTACTGGCCTCCAGGTCCATGCCAGAAGAGCGCCCAGGGACTGAGGTTAGCAGATCAGAGTCTGACTTTCTCCACAACAACTGCAGAAGCACATCCAGTCACTTTGTATTGGTGAGTAGGTGGGCCTGTTGGAACATCAGCTCCTACCATTGCAGCTGCACAGGGCCTACAGCCTACTGGCCTCCAGGCCGACTGCACAAGTGAGCCCAGAGACTCTGTATTGGTGAGAAGGCAGGACCATTGGAATCTCAGGCAGCGCCATTGTAGCAGTTTGAGAGCCAGAGCCTTCCTGCATCTAAAGCAGATGGGGGAAGGTATTTTGACTGTATTGATTGAGTGCCTCATATGGTGTGCCACATCTAGGGGTTTTTCTTTAGGTCCCAATACAGACAGCAAAGATCAACCCAGGAAACTCTGCTATTTTAAGGGTCCTAAGTATTAGGAGGAAAGTGACTTGCAACAAACAGTGCCAGAAAACAGGGCAGGTCAGAGATGAGGAAACACTCAAAGTCTCAGATACAAAGATCCTCACCTCAAGGTAACACAGGGGGAAGGGAAACAGAGAAATTTGAAGGCCAGTCTCCAGGGTCCTCAGAAATGGTAACCAAAGCAGATCTAGTAAAATGGAAATCAGAACTGATCTCTGAGATGAAAGCAGAGATATTGGACACTGTCAACATGATGATTAATAAAGCTAAAGAGGAAATCATGGAGTTGATAGAATCCAAGATAGCAAAAGCAATGGAACCTTTTCAACACCTACAAGCAGAAGTCCAGGAAATTAAGAAAGAAA
>PVIR01011836.1:31307-46386 GCA_004026965.1 Petromus typicus | reverse complement strand
ATGTTTAAAAATCCTCTCTTCATAACTCATATCATATAAATATTAACTCAAAATGAATGATAGACTTAAATGTAAAAACAAAACTGTAATATGAGTATTTTTTAGCCGCAGGTACACAGTGATTTCTTCAGACACAGGTAGTACTTACAATTTTAAAAATTCAAAATTTGGACTTTATGAAAATTCAAAACTTTTGGCAACCAAATTCGCTGTTAATAAAAGAAATACAAAAGCTACTGCTAAGGAAGAAGTAGTCATAGTTCACTAATCTGAGAAATGATTTCTACTCAGAATATGTATTAAACTTCCCTAACTCATTTTAAAATGTCAGCAGTAATATGGATTCATGTTACAGAGGAGAGTTAACGCAGAGCAGTTAAAATATGTTCAACAGCATTAGCCATCTGCACAATGCAAAATAAAACCCCAATAGCTATCATTTCATACCTATACAAAGCTAAATTTAAAAATTCCAATAACATTTAGTATTATCTATGATACAGAGCTATTGAACTTGTATATATGGCTTGTAAAAATATAAAATGCTATGAACATCTTGGGGAAAAAATTGTAGCCTCTTGTGAAGTTTAACACACACCGCCTTAGGACCCAGCAATTCCACTTCAAGGCATTTACCAACAGGAAATGAAAACAGATGCCCACAAAAATATTTAAGTGAATGTTCATTTAAAAGAAGTTCTGTTCATAATAGTCAAAAGCTAGAAATAACCCAAATGTTCATTAACAGGTGAAGGGATAAACAAAGCTGTGATATATCCATGGAATGGATTACTGCAGAATGCAGGAACAAATTACTGACACTCAACATAGGGCTGAAACTAACAAACACGAGTGAAAGAAACCAGACTCGGTAGAATTTATATGTGTGATTTTACTTAAACATTGTTCTAGAGCAGGCAACATAACTGTTCGACTGTGATGTCAAGTGGGTTGCTTCCAGGATAGGGGGGGTGTCACCCGGGACGGGGAGGACAGCTCCCTCGCATACTGGTGGAGCTGTGTCTTTACGAAGCAGGGGTTACTCCTGAGTATTCATTTCTCACTACACACTGAATTATATGCTAAAGAGCTGGGCATTTTACTATACAGGGATTAATGCCTCAAAAAATTCAAGTCACAAAAAAAAAAAATGAATTCTTTTTGAATTGTTAATTCAATAACTTTACAGAAACAGAACTCAAGTGAGCCATGTTTTAAAGCACAAGGTACTGCCACCTGGCCTTCAGAAACAGAGGCCATGCCTTTCAATAAACACCACCTGGAGGGAAGACTTACGCAGAAAACCTTGACAACCCAAGAAGGGCCCAAGACAAGGAGAGGAAGGGCCCCCATTTGAAAGAGCTGCTTTCTCGCCCTGGAACCCTGTCAAGGAACATCCGAATCTTCCTTAGACCCAAGTATAGCACAGCTTCTCAACACTTCTGTGAAATGGAATCTTCGCTTCCATTCTCTCATTTACAGTAACTGGAAGTTACATTAACAAAACAAAGTCTTGGCAGGCTGGGGAAAGGACAAAGCAGTAATGTTCACCCAGAGGGACTGTGGAGGCAGCTTCCAAATGGCCATTTAATTGGATAATCCTCACAGCCCAGAATGCAGATGTAGTGAGGATGGAAACCTAAGCACGATTTTGCTCACTGTTTACCAGGGATGAATGTGTGGTCTGTTTCTCCCTCCAAATCCATTTGTCCATCTGTATTAATTTGCAAAAAGCTAGTTCAGTACAAACAAGCAGATTCATGTCTCAGTCCTTGGAATGCACTGTCATAATGATGAGGCTCAGTAGGATTTTTCCATATGATTGACTGAAGAAAAGATATGTTTGGTCCAATATTAATATTAATATTAATATTCTCAATATTTCTGAATTTTTCTCACCCTTGGGGTTTAAGTAAATTAATTCTTTTGGGACTATTATCTGATGATCTACTAAGTATGACAGGGGTACAAAATGAGACATAGAGAATACCAGGAGCAAAACGATGATTATTACACTGTTTGCAGAAGCTGGCCCTTCCCAGCCTCAGAACGAGGCAATTCCGTGAGTGTCTGAAGCCACTCGCACAGCAGCGGGGAGCACACTTGCTCTCCGAGCTCAGACAGGACGTACTCTAGGCTATGTTTGGGCTGCAGGCGATGCTGTTCCGCTGTGATCCACGGCCTGTGGAGACAGCTGTGGACAACCACAGTGAATACCAGGCCTGGCTGTTCCAGTAAACCTTTATTTATCAGAAATTTACAAAGTAACACAAACAATTTGTCCTTGGCCAATCCCTTAAGTGGGTGCTATAGGATATTTGAGAAACAGAAATTAAGAATAACAACAATTGCTTTGACTAAGGAGAATCCTCAGGAAAGATATTCCAGGACTAGGCTTTGAAAATTGGGGGACAGGCTATGCCAAGATGAGAAGATGACAGCAGAAATAGAGCTGGCTATCAGACAAATAGGGATGTGGTTGCAGGAGTCCAGAGAGAAAGGCAGCCAGGGTCAGAGCAGAGAAAGTCCTGAGCACCAGGCGAGGCGCTTGGACATTTACTTTCTAGATTGCGCTGTTGCTTGAGCTTTCCCTTCTATGCATGGTATTTATTTCACACGTGTAGTACCTTCCTATGTGTGCACTATAAGGCCAACTGCAACAATGACCTCAAAAGTGAATCCAAACCACAGTGACACAGTCCCTCTGGCACCCCACCGCAGTGCCTTGCTCTGTGTAATTTCTGGTGCACACTGCTCTGCTGTGCCTCAGAACGACAGTTCTGAAGTATGTCTGTGAGAGCATACAGCAGTCTACAAGATACTGACAAGGAAATGTTTCTTAAACAAAGCTGGGCAAATTTATGGACAGCCAGATTTAAGGAAACACAAAGAAGTCCGCTTTACTATACACTTCTAGCTTATTCTGAGAATGAACAATATATACTTTCAATTCAAGAAAGAGATGTATACAGCACTCTCGAAGTTTAGCTGGCATGTAGTTGCCCATCTAAGTAGTGTGGGCATCATTCTGTATGTCCCTTTTCAATCACCTTATCCATACCCAAATCCACAATGGGACCAATTCCATAAGTGCAGGAGCGAGGCCTGGGATCACTCACACTGTCCCAGGCACAGAGACATCTGACAGTCATTTGTTGGTTCACTGACTGGACGGCACTGTCAGAATATACTTGGTCAATGGGCTTGTTAGCAGACCCATGGGGAACATACTTGTCACTGCAACCGACGCCTCCAAGCCATAGGACGCAGAAGGCTGCCCAGGGCAGGGGAGAGATTAATTACACTGTGAGCAGAACCCACAGGGACTGAGGAAAGGGAACAAAGTCACACCACTGTATAGGCACTGTCACAAATCTGCACAGAAGAATGGGCCCAGGGAAGTGGCCTAAAGATAACTTCAGAAGGGACCAGAATGGCTGATCTGTCCTGTCACCACGCAAAGGAGAAAACAAGCCTGAAGCTTGATATCTCAACCATCCTGCGGTGTCCCCAAAGGCTGGCAGGGCAGGGCATTCTGTTTGCCTGTCGAATCTCTCACTTCAGGGCCATGGATACACAAGCTGGCCATGTTCAGTGGTGATAGGGACACCAAGAGGGCCGATCTTCACACTGAGCAGGAAGTATCACTACACAGTGAGGTCTCAGTTTGCAACCCTCTCTGACGAGCCGGCGGTGATGGCCTGTGTGTGTTTGGAAGGCTCTGGAGACAGCATCTCAGTCAGAGGGAAGGATGCCATCCACTGAATTGCGGGCCAATCTTTCCCACACCACCCACATCCTTGAAAACTCATCACTCCCCATTTTAGGGGTTGGCAAACTTTTTTTGTAGAGAGCCAGATAGTAAATATTTTAGGTTTTGCAGGCCAAACAGTCTCTGTTGCAATATTCAATTTGGCTGTTTTAATGAAAGCAGCCAAATGCAATACATAAACAAATGGGTGTGGCTATGTTCCAATAAAACTTTATTTACAAAAACAAGCAGCTGGCAGGATATGCCCTGCAAGCCCTGGTTTCTTTTAATCCTGCCCTGATTCCCTCTCCATTTTTTTTTTTTTTTTATGTGTGAGACACCTAATCTCATATATTAAGAAATATTAGGACAGTACTTCTCCACTCTGGCCAAACCTCAGCACAATTCAATTCAAATCCCGGCGTGTGATCTGAGTTAAAGATTCTTTCAGTCTCCGCAAAGGGTGTAAGTCTGCAGCCCAGGCCAGACACGGTGCCTTCTGCTTCCCTTTTTTGCTGGTAAGTTGCATAACAGAACTCCAAGACACCACGGCAAACTACCTGCTTCGCAGGCCGGAAGTATCCATTCCACACATGTTGGCTTGGGAACTGAATTCTCCCTGGCAAGTTTTCTAATTGTTTCCTGTGTATGCCGCAGAGACAGCCTACTGTGAACTGCCTGAGAGTTGGCCTGTGCTTCCTTTACATTCATTGGTCACTGAACCTGAAGGTGAGAGTCGCTCATAAAATCCAGCCAAAGGCTGGATACAAAGAACTCACTCAGCAGCAAACCCGGTGCATATTCGGTAAGTGACCATGTAGCTCAGGGCTCTTCAGAGAAAGAAAGGAGGGAGATAAGTAGGTAGGAAGGAGGCCTGGTGAGTAGAGAGATCGATACGTAGAAAAACAGGGTGTTCTCATACAGGACAATTGGATGTTTACATATCCTTACGTGTGTCTCTGTCTTCTCCTCTGTAAAATCCATTCACTACACATACCAAACTCCTATCACAGCATCCAGCCCACACAGTGCAAGTAACAGGCACACGCACGACGGGCCCCATTCCACCCCAAGGCTCCGGGCTCTCCCACTCCCTCTGAAGCCTGTCTCCTTCAGTGGATTTTGACTTTTTCCTTCATGGCATTCACCCCGCTGGAAATCCTTGCAGGGTGTTTGGATCCCTGGTGACTCTCCTGGATTTCTGGAGAGTGCAGTACCTTCCCAGAGACACTAGTACTTTTCTCACCTTCTCATCTCTGCCATTCACCACAATGCCTGGAGGTCCTGGGTCCAGGACGTGGGATGAATCAATGGATAAATCTTCCTCAACTGTACCTCCTAGGAAAACACTTCCGTGCTTCACCACCGGCTAGGAAGACCTCTCCTTCTCCCTCTCTCTCTCCCTAAGTTAGTTTCCAGCCAAGAAAGGAATCTGATTCCCCTTCAGCGCCTCTTTCTCTCTGCATTTATCCTACAGCTCCTCACAAAGCAAGACACAGCCCGGCCCTGAGAGCTAGGGCTCGGGAGCCGGCGGCCCAGGGACGACCCTGGGCTTGTTTCCGAGGCCCCTAACGTACCTGTGACGTGATTTCCTTTTCTGTCAAGTGAGCGTGGTGCCCTGCCCCTTTCTGAGGATGGAACGGGGACAACATGCACAGGAGCAGCAGGCCTGGGGCCGACGGCAGGCTCCTCGTGGATTTTGCTTCTCTCCTCTCTAGCTTACTTTTCCCCTTTCCTGCTCTGGGATGGTAGCCAGCTTTTTACAACTTCGATTAGAAAATAAAAAATTAATAGGAATATTAGTTCTGAATGAGCCAAGGAAATATCCAACTCCCCATGCAAGCATATCCTGTGTGGAAGTGACATGTACTGCTACTCGGCCGTGGTTCTCTCCAAAGATCTAGTGCCATCTGGTTACTGCTCAATAATCCCATTTTCTCTTCATATGTGAAAATTGATTTTTACATGATCTGTTGCAGAATATTTCTACATATTAACATTACATTAACTTATAATTCCCCAAGTATCACAGTTCTTTAACAAAAACAGATAATGAATATCCTTCTCCCAGCCATCTGGAAGCTCCAGCCTCTCAGAATATTCAAGTCCAAGTACTAATGGGCTCCTTAACAAGCCACTTATGCAGGCCTTGGAGTGCTGCCTGCTGCCGGCTAGTTGGCCCCTTGGCATTTAATTTTAAGAGCCTCGGAGTATTTAATTCCAACCCACAGGATTCAAATCCCTGCTGTGCTGCTGAGCCAAAACCTCCCAGTTCATCCATAAAATGGGTTCACAGCCACCCACATTACAGTGGATTCATCTTGAAGAATAAGTGGAAAAAGAGTGAAAAGCATATACAGTACTGAGTTCAACTTTATGAAGCCGCCTTTCTGTAGGTCAAAAAAGGGTGTACATTGGAGATGTCATCTGGTTCTACCTATTAGAATTTCAAAAGACAGTAGGAGGCACTGTGGAGGCAGAGCTTCTGGACAGGAAGCAGAGAAACGCTTCAAGGCCAGAAGAGGATAACATTGTCTCCCACCGCCTTCAGCACCGACTCCAGTCCCGCGGCCCCCTCTTCCCCAGGGCGAGGGGCTTTCAGAAACACTCAGCCAGTGGGCAACGCCTGGTACACAGTCCTTCTGGGACTTCCCCACGACCTATGATACATGAGGGCGGGCTGTGCTCCGGCTCCCAACACACATCCTCATCCCTGCTTGGACCCAGCCCACACAGGTAATCCGGACGGAGCCCAGCTCTGATTTACACAGGTGAGAAGGACAGTTGGGAGTCTCTAGAGTCCAAAATCCTGGGCTCTTCAGGGACACTAAACCTGCTGTTTAGTCTAATGGTTTAAGGGGACTTCAGGGAGCAGCCAAATTCTCTCTCTTCAGGGAGAGCCTCCGGGAGCTCCATCCAAAAGCCCAGAAAGCCCTCATAAGGAGACATTAGACGAATGGACACCGCCTGGCTGGCTCTTCCGTGCGCTCCTTCACTTACCAAATGGTTTCCAAAGACCTTCTATGTACTGCTTCGCTTCTGCTCACGTGCTCCAGCAGCCAGATGAGTCAATTAATGTTAAACAAAGTTGTCACTACCTTGCGTAAGCAAGGGTCTCCTTTAGGTATGGAATAAAACTCAAGGTCATATTTCATCTCGCTCTCTCCTGACTTTCCAATCCAATCATACATACTGGCCACCTCTGGGTCTTCAAAGAGGCAACATGCAGACAGGTGTCTACATCTATTGTCTCTCCCGCCCAAACGGCTGCTTCCCCTACACCTTTGGATAAATGGCTTTACTTCTTGGCATAAATGCCAGCCTCACAGCAGGGCCTTCCCTAAATACTACTAATATATCTAATGCATCCAGTTGCCGCCAAACCCAGCTCTATCAGAACTTTGTGTGATGATAAGTTTACTTCCTATCCACCCTTCCAGCACAGTAGCCATCGGCTACCAAGTAGTAAAGTAATTACCAAGTACATGAGATTCACTGGTGAATTTTAAATGTCATTTCATTTTAATTGAGCTTTAAATACTCATAAATGGCTCAGGTCTAGCATATTAAGAGGACCACTAACCAGTTTTATTTTCTTTATTGCGCTCAATATGTGTAATTATTATTTATTAGTTCATAAGTTTATCACCTATCTCCTTTCAGAAACCTGAGCTCCCTACAAATACAGAAGCCTCTTCCACCTTGTTCATAGCTGGAAGCCCAGGGATTCACAACTGGGAGGGACTTCATTATGATCTGCCCAGGTGGGCTTCTGTCAAAACTTTGCCTACATAATATGGCTGTAATAATCCACTCAAGAGCAGAAGTTTTCTTCCCAGGACTTCTGCCTTAGCAGTTGTGAGATACACCACACTTGCTACTGGTCGTGCTACAGCTACCCACATTTGCGAGGGGCTGTCTGTACTAACAATGTAGATTTTAGGTTATCTGAATAATAAGCTTGTGCCAAATCAACTGTAGCAACATTCATTTTCTTGAGTGTGAGGAAGAGGAGATGACTGATACTGAGGAGAAAAATGGCATATGAGCGTGTCACACACGGAAACAGCGTCTGGCACTTCCACCAAAGTAGGACAAGGTAAATATTATGGATAAAGTTGCTGTGTCTGTTCGGCATCTTTTTCCTTGTTTCAGAAGCAGTACCCTGATTCTCCCTACAAGAGAGGAGCCCTGTCAGGCACATTCTAATCAAGTGCAAATGATGCCGGCTGTCTCTATGCTTGGGAATGCTGTCTGTGTTGGGAGACGAATTCCCACGATATTTTCCAATGAACACAAGATGTAGGGTTGCTGCTTTGGGCTGACAATAGCCATCTTGCTTCTCACATAGAGACTGTCCTTCAGAGAACATGGCCCAATTGAAAAAGACAGACTGCAATCCCAGCCCTTGGGGGCTGAGGCAGGTGGATCACCATGAGTTTGAGGCCGGCATGAGCTGTACAGTAAGGCAAGGGAAGCCCAAACTACACAGTGAGAACCTGTCTCAAAAACTCAAACAAAAGAAAAAGAAACAGACAGAGCCAAGAGCTGACAAACAAGGATAATGCTTACAAGAAAATAATCAGATAAATGAGACAACCCAGAGCTGACAAACAAGGATAATGCTTACGAGAAAATAACCAGATAAATGAGGCAACTCACTGCCTTTGCTTCTGATTCTAACTTGATTTGTGTTGTGGGTATCTTGACAAAACATTAAGAAACACTGAGGTCAACACTTGGAATATGTTGAGTCTCACTTGTCCTACGTGTTCTTTGTCCAAGAAAGAGAAACAATGGCATCTCCTCGAGTTAGTGAAGATGTTTCATGAGGAATAATATGGAAGGGCTTGGTAGAATTCAAAGAACTGAATCCTGGCCGACCTCAGGAAGGTCCTGGGAGCAGAAGCAAGAAACATTAGGCACAGAGGAAAAATGCTTTCCCTTCTTCTTTCTGCTTCTCTCTAGGTGTCTGCACCATCTCCACTCTGCACATCTGCTCTTTTAGTGCGCCAGCCAACATAGCAAAAGAGAAATGCTGACAGTTTCTCCACATTCACATCATTCTGTTCAGAGACTGGCATGATCTAATTCTCAAATACTAGGAAATGGCAAAGGTAGAGGTTAGAAAGAATGAGACACAATGGCTTTGAGTTCTAGAAACACGGGTCTCGAGGCCTAGATTCATGAATGGGCCATTGGGGTGGGTATCGCTAGTAGTCTGGTAGAGAACCCCAAAGCGCTCTGCTCTACCAGCCAAAAGATTTTGTCAAGACTTTATAAGCTGTCACATGTGAATTCATCAGAAGAAGAAATTTATTGCTCCATGGCTCATCCTCAAGAACCATAACATTTTACCTTCACATACAATCACAAACTACCTAAGAAGGCTAACCATCGCAAATAAGATCCTTTAGTATCTAATGATTAGACTACTTTGGTCCAGGAAAAAACATTCTCTTACGGGGCCCGGGGATTTAGTTTAGTATTTCCGGCGCTTGCTTGACAAGTATATCCCAGCACGCACACACACGCACACACACACACACACACAAACACACACACCACCACCACCACCACCACCACCCCCCCTCTGATCATGAGACACCACCACCACCACCACCCCTCTGATCATGAGACATTTTGGAAGCTGTATATTAACAGTAGTTACCTGTATTTAAATTATCTCATTTGGTCCTGGGATTTAGCTCAGTGGTTCCAGCACCTGCCTTGTAAGAGCAAGGTCCTGGGTTTGATCCCCGGTAACCACATACCACAATGCTGGATGGGCACGGTGGCTCATGCCTGTAATCCCAGCACTCAGGAGGCACAGGCAGGAGGACTGCTGAGTTTGAGGATGAGTTTAGGACCAGCCTGAGCTACAAAGCAAGGCTTCGTTTCAAAAAAAAAAAAATCTCAGTTGCTTTTCTGAGGAATTCTGTTTCCAACCGACTAAAGAAGGCTGCTTTGCAAAGTTCAATGTAAGTGAAAAAAAAATAAATCAGCCCTAGTTTCCACATCATAATAACATTGCCATTCTCACGCAGAAGAGTTCAAAGCAATTAAAAGATAGACAGAGAATATGTGGTCTCATTACCATGACTATTATTGCAATTTAGGACGTTCTAGCACTTAAGACATTGTGGTCCAGTTACTCTGATAGTTTACTCCTGAATTTCTCTGTTAATTAGAGAAAGAGACAACCAGGACCAGAGCGTGCGCATTACAAAGGACATGATATCTATCTCCAGTTACCAAGGTAACAAATTATACAAATGCCTTTTCTGTTAATGCTTAGCATCTTCAACACAGAACTGCCTATCTGATTTAAAAGAAAAGTAAACACGGTAATTCAACATCTCATATTTTCTCATAGTTTTTACCACTCATACCATCTCATATTTTTCTCATAGTAATTACCACTGGGTATACAGGCTACACTGCCCACAGTTGAGGTTTGATACGGAGGAGAATGGAATATGAAGAAAATACAAGCTTTGCTAAATATACCTGGTTGCTATGACTTGTATGAGTATCCTTCAAAGGCCCAAATACTAAAGGCTTCTCCACACCCTGCAGTGCTGTTAGGAGGTGGTGGAATGTCAGGAAGTGGGGCCAAGGGAAAGGAAGGGAGGTCACTGAGAGGATGCCCTTGAAGAGAACAGTGAGACTCCACCCCCGCTCGGGATTCTCTTTGCTTCTCAGCCCCCATGAATGAGCACATGCTCCTGCCAACAGTACTCTGTTTGACCACAAGCCCAAAAGCGATGGAGTCAACTAACTCTGGCCTGAAAACTCTAAAACTGTGAGCCAAAATAAACCTTTCTTCTTTTTCAGTGAAAATCTATATTTTTTTACAGTAACAGAAAGCTTACCAACACAGTAGACTATCTAGAAGTTTGCAAAATCAAGGAAAAATATTATCTCGCTTTCAGTGCACAGCGAGTTATATGTCAGTCCAAAGGAAATGTCAGTGTTAAAGTTACAGTGCGGATGGAATGCTAAGGTATGATAGTGCCTCATGTCTTAGGGCTCATCTTCAACTTTCCTGTCTATGTCAGACCATGAGGAAACGACAGCTAAGCATGATTGTGTAACTCTCCAAACATCCTACAGTTAGGAAGTGAAAGAATTTCTACTTGAGCCTGATGGGAACAACCTCAGTGCTCACTCTGCGTTGGATGCTCAGCGATGCTTTCCAGAACTGCAAATTACATTCTAGAATGGCAGCCATCCATTACAGCATACATACAATGTACACTGTCTAATATTTAGTGCATTCTCTGTATTACTTTGAGTGAACTGACCTATTATCCAAACTATGATATTATCTGAATTATACTACAGCAATGAGATGTCATGTGTTAAGAAAACAAAAACTAGAAATTAAAAAACAATGGCACGCCTTATAGATCTCACAGTAGCTACTCAAAATAAGGCAGTAGACTTGAATGTTTTTGTATCTCAACCTTTCCTATATTTGTGCTTGTTTTAAATTCATATGACAATAAATAAGTGGAACATAGAATAATAAGAGATGTTGAGTCTATTTAGTGCCTTGACACCTTGTTTGAGATAATACTTTTAGAGAAAATGGATGCACTCCTCCGTGCTGACAGTACAGCTTGGGAATAGCTCTGTGGCAAGAGAAAAGGACTGTAATTTTGTCCTATCAATGAAGGTTAACCTTCTGTGTTCTTTCAGAAGGCCCATCCTGAAATGCACTCCGTGAAGGCTCAGAAACACTTCCACCTAATCCACTGTATGGTGTTGTTTGCTTTAGAAGCCGTAAGATCAGAACACGGATTCTTCAGGGCCCATAAGTTGGGACTTCAGAAAAGAGTCATTGCATAGCAACTAGGCTTACATCAGTAACAGGCTCTTCTAGCTACATTAATGGCACAAATATACACAAAATGCCCTTAAGGTAAATACTGTGCCAGATATTTGCAATCTTTCTCTATCAATATGAAGTAGTAATAGAATGAATAGAATGCTCTGAATGCCAAACCATTTTAAAGGATTCATCATTCATTCATTCACTCACTCTACCAAGCATCTGCCCAACACCTGGGATGGTGGTACCAGTCGTGTGCCCTCTGGATCCAGTGAACTCTCCAGTCTTTCCCAGCATGCCTTTCTTGATGTGGAGCATGTGACTGGTTTACCAATGAGCTGTGAGCAGACGTGAGGTGTGTCACTCCTTTAAAGCGCTTGAGAGGGGTTTTAAGTTCCTACACTGGCTCTTCCTCTAGTATAACTGCAAAAGCTACATTTTCCAGATGACATGTTTGGGACAGAAAGTGTGTAGGTGCCCGATTCACCCACTGGAAGGAAGCTGTCCAAAAGAGCTCCTGGGCCAATCATCGTGCTTACATAAGCAAGAAATGGACTTGCCTATGTTAAGCCTCAGGGGTTTCACAGATATCCTGATGAATGCAGTTGGAAACTGAGCTAGACATGTGAAAGGAGTACAAATCGTATAAATTGTTCTCTTCATTTATTCGAATCAAAGAAAACTGAAAATAAACATAAATTATGGGTATTAGACGTTTATAAAAATGTTTTCTAAGATTGTTTTAAACCATCTCAATTCACATTCAGATCTCCCTGCTTGGTGGTAATAAAGCCATTCTCCTTGGTTAAAAGCCTTCCATTAGTTTAAAAGCTTCAATTGTTGAACCGTCGACATCCATAAGAGGGTAATAAAGAACAGAATAAGTAAGTGTTATGTAATGAGAAGCTATAGCCATATTAACATTCATGAGTTTAATTCACCACAGTTCTATTCGTAATCATTCAGAGATAGGCCAAATGCTTCTCACTTGCACCCCCAAATGACAACTGAGTACCAGTTTCATTTATGACATCTCAATTCTGCTCTCATTATCACAGAAAGAAGTATTATTACAGACTTATCAAACATAGCAAATAAAATTCATTGGGATTTGAGTCCTTAATACATGCTTGTTGCTTTCCTAAATATTACCTTGAGTGGAAAAAAAATGTTTATCTGCCAATGCACCCAAAAGAACATAAATATCTGGCTGTGCAAGAGGAAATATGCCCTTTAAAAATCTCCATGTGTGTATTTTAACATCTTTAATGAAAATTTCATATAAATTAAGAGAGCCAATATGGCAACAGAATGTGAGTACATTTACGCTCATAAAGATCCACTTATATAAACTAACACAGACATCACTTAACCCCTCAAAGCATAACTTCCTCCTCCTCAGAAAGCTTCACATTAATTCAAATTTATTCACTTCATAAGGCCTGAGTGAGTGGAATGCAGAAAGCTCAGCTAGCAATAGAGCTGCTTGAGTCGGGGGTGGAATAAAATGAGAATATCTATTAGCTTTTCAACCACTCTGGAGGATGAATGCCATGTACAATTTTTGGAAAAAGATGTAAAGGCTGAGCTCGTGAGAACAAGTCAGTCTGCAAGCGCCGGGCACAGTACTAATCAGTTCACAAACTCGGATTGTTCTCAAGCCTTTGATCTCTCCCTGAGAAGCCACAGGAGCCAGGTCACCAAAAAGCCACCCCGACTCTGGGGCTATCGTGGGATATGAGCCACAGGCTTTCCAGAGAGCGGTAATCGAGATCACACAACTGATCCATCTGCCCAAGGTTTCCAAGAAACCCTACAAGCATCCCAGGAACACATCAGAACTCCACTTTGGCTGTGCAAGAGAAACAGCAGAGGGGCGTGAAAGTGGCGGGGCAGCTGGTGAGTGTCCCAACGCATCAGCAGCCAAGCGCATGTGTGGTTTCTCGTCACCCTGTCCTTGCTGCTTCCTTACTCAACAGAGGCCCAGCCAGAGGCCACTCTTTCATGTGTGACTTCTGGCCCCTTCCTGGAAACAGCAGCATAAGTGCTGTCTGTCTCCAGGAACTGAGTCCAGGAGGCCATTTAAAGTAAGCTTCTCTAGAGCTTGCTGTTCTCCGCAAGTGGGGCAAACACAAGCTCTACAGATACGGTCATAAAGTGACCCGACCGAGGGATCCCAAGGTCATCACAGAGAGGAAAGATCTCAGGTCTGTTAGTTGGAGACTTGGTGTTCCTACTGCAGATTTTTTCCCCACCTGGACAAGACCTCTACTTGCTCACTTCAGTTTCCCTGTGTGTTGAGTTATTTCCACCAGATGACATCAGATGACCCTTCCTCTTCCACACATTTCAGATTGTGGAGTGTGTTTTCAGGCTTTTCAGGCATTTGATATCATCCATTATTCTCGTATATTCAAATACAAGTCCACATTTTCCACAAAAAAATATTCCAAATGGAGATGAAATGGAAGGATTCCTGGAAGTCATGAGGCAGCCCATGTTGGCCAGTTGCCATCATTAAATTACTGAAAGGCTCATGGTTCAGATTAAAATTGCCGCGCACATTTTATATTCTTACTTGATTATTACTCCTGCTTTCATGATTGATACAGGTCTCTCATTTCAGCAGTGCAGACATGTATCTGCCATTCCCTCGGAACTCAAGACCAGACTGGGCTGAGCCACAGCCAGTGGAATGGGATAAGAAAGCTCAGGACGGCTCTCTGAGGAGAAACGTCTGAGAGTGAGGGGCCTGCTCAGATGCTGTTCTCTACCAAGCACTGATCTCAGCAAAAGCTCATCCTCCTCAAAAACCCAGGAGGAAGCATGACAGGAAATGAAAGGAATCATTCCAGGGCAGGCAGCACCCCCCACGTGATTGTTCCGGGGGGAGCATTTGTATTACGCTTTTACGGGTTAGGATGAAATGCTAAACCCCACTGCAGATTCGACTTCTGTGAGCCCATCAAGGAAGGTGGCTTCTGAGGATAAGCACTTCCTGAAATTCTCATATGCTGGCTCATGATTGAGAGGATAAAAAAATTATCCTAGATTTTTAAATAACTAACCCGAAAAGGGATAAGACAGCCTGCTAGGCAGAGCTGGATTTTCCAGCTTCTGAAGATGGTACAATGTTTGATGGAATAAATAACTATAAAAAGCTCTACTAACAGCTGTCTACTGAGTATTCATTACTATAAGATCTTTAAATACACCATTCAATCATTTGCTTTCAAGTGTTTGACCACATGTTTAATAACAGTGCTCAAACAATTTCTTTCAATGAAACTGTTTAGTAACATAGTGTCTGTCAACGACAGTTCTGTGCTGTGGGACAGATGGACTAATAGTATCTTCTTTCTTGCTGGGACAGATATCTGAAAAAGGGGGGAGACACAGATAAAGGCTGCTACACAGGGCTGTGTCATTTTCAAGAACCTATTAAAAATAGGGAACTATAGGGGCCGGGGAGTTAGCTCAGTGGTTCCAGC
>PVIR01011836.1:18380-31207 GCA_004026965.1 Petromus typicus | reverse complement strand
AAAAATAGGGAACTATAGATTTCCAAAATACCTACTGTTAAAGTTTCTCAACCTCTAGTACTTGCCTACAGCAAGGAGCGTTTGTGCTTTACTGGATTAACTACCCTGGTCATTAATTAATAATTTGATCATGCCTTTGTTTTAAAATTTAAATACTTTCCTTTTGAAACAGAACTTTGTGTCACAACCAGAAATAAGATGCATATCACAAGCCATAAAGCAGAAAGAAATCATTAAAACACAGTAAAAATAAACAAGGGTATTAAATTCAAGCTAACCACAGCTGCTTTAAGCAACTTGCCTAAAAATGAAGATAAGATAGAATTAGGAAGATGTTGAAACACTGAATTGAGACTCTCTTCTCCTGGTGCTCAGCGGGATTTGTGGAAAGAGAATAGCTCCTTCCCTGCTGGTTCAGCATCTCTATGAACATCTCACCCAAACTTCTCTGTGCCAAGTGACCAGGGAACAAAGTGAGGGCAGATGTGCTTTGACCTTGGATCCGATCATCTCGAGAGACAGGGAGGAGGCACAGGAGGACCAGCTCCAGATCCCAGGTGTGTGGATTTAGGGACAGTGGCACTGTTTTCACTTGTGAAGGTGAATTCAAGGAGAGAAGTAGAGTGGGGGGAAAGAAAGGTTGGCTATTTAGTTTTCAAAGCCTGCAGTGGAAAGTAGCCCCGCATGAGTGGTAAACACGTCGGCCCTAAAGTCAGGCTACAAATCCCTGCTCAGTCAATTATTAGGCATTATTGCAATGACCACGGTTGGCCTCCTCATCTATTCAGTGCCTCATTTTCCCCATTTTAAAACATTAAGGATCATTCTTTGACTGTTGGGATGTTATTATCCATGCCTGCCACCTATCTAATTACTTCACATATGAACTAATAACCCATGACTGCTGGCTCTTGGTATCATTCCTAGAATCCCAATTTACCCGAGAATATTTACTGGTCAACAAACATTCTCATAGTGACTAATGTGACCAAGACCCCAACTGCTGTTGTGACTTGCCCCACAGACCTCAATCCTTACTCTCCTTGATCAGGGACTACAGACACCCAACCACCATGGTACCTACTATTTCTTTATGACCAGACTTGCAAAACACATCCATGTTATTATCTAACCAACCACTTAGAACTAATCACGTTAGTTTACTAGTGTTCCTATCTAACCAACCACTAAGAACTTTAACAGAAAAAAAGTTATTTAATGAAATGTCTTACAGTTAGGCAAAGCTACTTATGTATCATATATCCAAAAAAGGATTAACATCAAGACACTTAAGGAATCCATAAAATACAACAGCAAGAAAACAATCTGATTTTAAAATGGATAAAGAGACTAAAAGACAAATACCACATGATCTGGCTTCTATTTTCCTAAAGAAGACATAAAAGGCCAGCAGGCATACGAAAAGGTGCTTAACATCATAATAATAAGCAATGGAAATTAAAATCAAAATGAGATACTATCTCACACCTGTGTGATGGCTTCTATTGAAGAATCCAAAGGTGACTAATGTAGCAGGGATGTGGAGAAAAGAGAATCTTTATACACTATATGGAAAAGAGTATGGAGATTCCTCAGAAATGACCCTGCTACACACTATGGGTGTATATCCAAAGGCAATGAAACCATTGCCTTTCAGAGATATCTGCATATCACATCTACAACAGCCAAGATATGGAAATAATCTATCACTGGCAGGTGAATGGATAAAGAAAATGTCATATACATATTCAGTGAAACATTATTTAGCTTGAAAAAGAATCCTGTCTGAAACAATATGGATGAACCTAGAGAACATTATGCTAAGAGAAATGAAGAAGAAATCGAGACAAATTCTGCATGATCTCACGTCTATGTGGAAATGGGGGGAAAGGACAAAGTCAGGGAAACAGAGAGTAGAACAGTGGCTGTCGAATGCAGGGGTGGGGAAAAAGGAGAGAGGCTGATCAAAGGCTGTACACTTCCATTTAAATGAATAACTTCTAAACCTACTGTACACCAGGGGAATACAGTTGATGATAATGAATTACACGCTTAAAAACAGATGAAAGAGCCAATCCCAAGTGCTCTCAAGACACAGACAAAAATGGTAGGTGAGATGATGGACATGCTGGTGAGTTCAATTGTGGTAATCATTTCACAGTGCATATATACGTCAAAACATCCCTCCATACAGCTTAAACGTACACAATTTGTATTTGACAATCAAACCTCAGGAAAGCTTAAAGTGGGAAACAAATCTAAGCAAAAGTTTATTTGTAAAAGCAGAGCCTTCTCTTTCTTTGGACTGATTCTCAAAGCAAGACTGTCCCGGAAATGGAGACAAAGGTAGAGAGTAATGTTGGTCTTGGAATGGAGGCCTCAGCAGAACTCCTCCAACCCCCACAGTCCAAGGAAACTGCTGAAGTCTCACAACCATGTTGGCATTTTTTTTTCTTAAAAGGAGATTTCTTCATCTGTTCTAAATGAATGGAATTCAGTACCAAAAACTCAAAGCAAAACAAAGCAAAATAGCCTTTTATTCCTGTTTTTCCTTTTGCTACAACGGAGACTTTCCATGCGATTTGCAATTTTGCCCAGGGAGGTAATTCAATTAGTTTCTTCCCCAAAAGACAGCTCGCTAGCAAACCTTGGAGATTTTCTGCTGCAGATTAAAGCAGGACTCGGCTGCACACAGAGAATGTTCTTTCTTCTGCATTTCACAGCGGGAAGCTGCAGTGGTATAGACTCTGGGAGCACAGCCCAGGGCTGGGGAGAAGCAGGTCCCTGGTCTTCAGTCTTAGGCTCTGCCGGGCAGCCTCCAGGCCTTGATTTACTTCACTCACCCTCAGCTTGCTCTACTGTGCAAGGTACTACTTCACTTAGGCTTCAGTTCTCCAAGAGCCTGTGTTCAGTCAAGGTGAAAACTCTGATGCCAATATCTTCAATGCACATTAAATTTGCAAATGAAAAGATTGGTGACCATGTAATGGCTATCCTAGTGTCAACACTGCATTACAGATGTTTACTGGCAGCCACTTTGGCAGGCTGGTAAGCCTTCCGTCAAAGAATAGAAAACCTCTGTGTCTCCGAGAGATGTCTTCCTTTTGAAACTCAACTTCACTCTTGCAATAAGTTCGACTGCACCATACTCTTCTAAGCGCAGGAAATGCCTGTGGACGACATTACTTCTTCTGTTCTCATAGGCTCATTTTCCTTTCCCTTTCTTCCTTCCCTTATTTCTCTCAATCTTTCCTTCATCCCTTACAAACCTCTTTGTTTATTTATAACCAACATTTCTTAAGTACTTCGACATTCACATCCTACTACATGCTTTGGGGGCATCGCTTCACATCAACGTCACTGTCTCCACTGTGCAGTGAGTACCAATGGCTCAGAAAGATGCGGCAGTTCAATCAGTATCTTAGAACTTGCACGAGTCTGATTTCAGCTAAGGCTTAAAACCCAGCTCATCTATTACAAGACGGCCACTGAGAGAGCCATGCTCTCCTTTTCCTCTTCCTTCTCCCCGTCCATGAGCCTAAGTGGATTTAGGCAGCAATGATGTGCTTCCAAGACCATCTGGCTATTCCAAGTACTCACTGCTCAGCTCACGACATAGCAGCAGCTTATGTAAGCGGTCAAGAAGACCCCACAGGGCTGGTGTCTCTTGCCATCTCAGTGGCTCCCATCTCCATTCAAAAACCATTTGGTATTTTACTTTGACCTCATTTTCCTGGAGACAGATCAACAGTGGTCTGTATCCTTTTGCCAGTCAAGAGGTATTGCTTGTTTAACATATGGAAACTTCTGCCCTGGTCCTATCACTCAAAGATGACACACATACAAAAATCGCTTTTAAATGTAAAATTACTTAGAGTAACTAGTTTTTAGTACTAAAAAGTTTACGGTGCTTCTAGCAAATAGACTAGCAGCCTTGGTACAGCAAAAGTCACCAGAACTCTGAACTTCTCTTTCTAAATGACCCTTGTTTCTCAACCCAAAGATAATACCACAAAAGGATGAAGCAAACCTTTAAGCAATGGAACGCCTATAAAATCCCAGCCAACTGTCCCAGAATGTTGAAGGACACTCACTTTTCTAGCTATACTTAAAATTACCAGCATTGGGCAACTACATAGGCCAGAAATCACATTTTACTAAGGACAGCCACTTTTTTACAATTATTTTGCACCGTCATACTGACCTTCTTCTTTTAAGCTTTTCCACATGCTTAAATCAATTTTTTTCATTTAAAAAACAAGTAAGTTTGTTGCCTAGGCCCCAAAAAGAAATAAACACTGTATATGAATAACATTTGTCGTGGTACCAAGCAGTGCCAGCCATTGAGGGGAAAAAGCTGGCTCAGATCAGTACATTTTCCTTCCTTCCAAAAATAAGAAGGGAAACAACATCAGTGTAATTACTGTTTTGTTTTTCTTTTCTCAGTTAGCTTGTGGTTTTCTTTATAATGGGCAGCATGACCAGGGTAACAGTGATGTCATATGGAAAGAATGCGGAAATGAAAGGTGTAAAAATCAATTAACTTAAGGTTTCTATTAATATTTTTCAATTCTTTATTCAATACAAAAAAAAGAACAAGTCTACAAAACATCCACTGTGACATTCAGAATTCTAAAGATGGCTCCTTCTAAGATTTCTGTGTCCCAATTTGACTGATCAAACACTAGGTATTTTGCATTAAAGTCTCAATTAAGTTTATCTTAAAGTGGGAACATTTGCTTGACATCAGAAAGCAGACCATGCTTGAGCACAGCAGCAGATGCCAGTAACTCTGGCTACTTAGAGACCAAGATTATATGACCTGGGGTCAGAGCCCAGCCTGTACAACAACTTAGCAAAATCCCATCCTCAAATTAAAAACTTAAAAGGGGCAGGGATTATAGCTCCGTGGTAGAGCACTTGCTTAACAAGTCCAAGTTCCATCCCCATACTGCAAGCACAGAGAGAGAGAGACAGAAAGAGAGTGAGTGAGACAGAGAGACAGAGAGAGAGAGGGAGAGAGAGAGACAAAGAGAGACACAGAAAGAGAGTGAGAGAGAGAGACAGAGAGCATTTTCTCTAATGGTAGAAGGGAAGTCAGAGGGCTTCAGAGATCAAGAAGGGCACAGGCAGGGGCCACATGCAAGAGCCCAGGGAACTGCTGCCTGACCTCACCAAATGCCATTTAACAAACACTTAATATTTATTCAGAACAGACTTCTGACTCTTGACAATGCTGTCCTTTAAAGGAGGACCCCGGAACTACCCAGGTGAGCGGCCCCACGTGTGAGGCTCGGGGTGAGGAGACTGGCTACACAAGAACTCTGTGGCCAAAGGAAAAGGTCTCTGCAATGATGTGGCTACACCTGGATGCCTGTCACCAAGCTGCACACTTGGGGCCGATTCTAACTGTGTAAAACACAGTTACTAAAGCCACCCAGTCAAACAGTACATTTGAAAAGAACAGCTTGTGAAGCAGTGCTTTGCTGAGGTAGAAACTGAGGCCGCCCCTGTGACTAAATACCAAGAATCAGAGCAGGCACATGCAGATACTAAGGACAGCACTGGACTGATACTCACGGCCTAATCTCTTTTCCAGTCAGCCCAGCACCTGTTTTCCTTAATGGTGCCGCTACCCGGTGACCTTGGCTCCCAAGGTGTGGCCATCTCTGGCTGCACCTCTGGGTGCAGGAGAGGACAAATGATTCACACAGAAGCCACAGTAAAACCCCTCTCTCCAGCAGGAGGAGGCAGAATGCTTCGTACAAGTGGGGCTAGAGACAGTAAGCCTTGGAATTTCAGTGCAAGTCACGTGACTATGGCTCAGGACACAGGCAGTTGAAGAACTGGTGTGGGTGAACACGAATAACCTACAAATGACCACAACACGAAGGAAGAATGAACCGCAAGTCCAAAGGAGATGAGCAAGATCATGACACTGAATTCCTGGGCCACTCAGAGTCAAGGGGACTCACTGTGCCTAAACTCATTTGAGCTGTGCTTTGTCATTTGCAAAGAGCAGGCCCTTTGTGTACAATGGTGGAGACTGCAAACTCCAAAGGGACAGTACTGTGCGCTGAGTTACTTTCCTCTCCCCTAAAAAGATGTCCCTAATCCCACAAGTCCTAATCCCACAAGTGTGATTTATTTGGAATCCGAGTCTTTGCAGATGCTCTAAGTTAAATGGGGATAAGGTCCTGAAGGACACAGAGTGCCCCAAATCCAACATGACTGTCGCTCTTATAAGAAAAGGAGAGAGACTCAGAGGGGTGATGGCCACCTTAAGAGGTAGAATTGGGAACAACTTAGCTAAAAGCCAAGGCACACAAAAGATAGCCGGCCACCTCCAGATGACACCAGAAGCCCGGAAATGTCTCCAGTAACGGTGTCAGAGGGAACATGGCCTGCTGACATCTCAATCCCAGCCTTCTAGCCTCCTGAGCCATGAGATAGTAAGTTCCTATTGTTTTAAGCCACCAATCTGTGGACTATGTTATGAGAAAATAAACACAGGTCTTTCACTAGGACATGGAGCGCTGCTGTAGCCAATACCTTAAAACGCGTCAGAGGCTTCAGAGGTGAGCAATAGACAGGGAAGGGAAGAATCCTAAATACATAATAGAAAAAGCCTAGGATGTTGTGAGGAAGTAGAATGGCACACATTATAGGCAATTCCAATGAGAAGAGAAAGCCCTCTGTAGGAGAAGCTTTAACATCTAACAGATTACATTTATCATCATGAAAAGAATGATCTGAGAAATAGGAACGTTAAAGGTACCTCTGGGAAATGTGTTTACCAGACTCTGAGGGAAAAGATATATGCTACTGAATACTAAAAGAAAGGTTATTAAATATTGGAAAACATAGGAGGATAACACGCTGCAGGAGCTAGCCTGGCTTGGAGGTATATGTCTGCTTAGATACAAAGTGATACACATCTGGTACAGAAACTTATTACTTGCCTTGTTATCCAATGGGAGAAAATTGGCCCAAGTTTATATTAGACTCTTGGTTGAACAGCAGAACTGGTAAGTGATGAAGCTGGCTATTTAGCTGAGGCGATTTCAAAGCAAAGTACAGAATATTCCATCTACATTCTCCTTGTGTCTTACAGTAAAATTCAAGAGGAAAGAGATAAATTGAGAATAGGATTTTTTAAACAAAAAGAAACTAGCACTTGAGGATCTGGAAAGATTTCATGCTGCAGGAAGAAAAAAATGAGAAAATGTGCTCTGGAGAGAACGCCCATGTGGCTAGACAAACGACAGGTAGAGATGAGGCGTGTGACCTGTGGTCCATTTGTCGCCCACACGAAGCCAGGAGTAGGGAGAACCTTTGCCTAATGGCATGGATCTCCATAACGTTCGGGGCAGATTGTCAAGGTGTTTTAGGTAATTACAGCAGCACAAACACTGTCAGCCTGAAATGAAAGAGAGAAAGATGAGATGGAATGAAAGAAGGGGGCACAGTGGGCACAGCTACAGATTCAAAAGCTGGGAGAGTGAGACTGCACCTGGCACCAGGAGGTGGAACTCCAGCCACAGTTATCTTGGCCCCAGAAAAAGAATGGAATTTGCTCTGCTGGGTTTGAAACTTGCTTGGAACCCAGGTTCTTCCTATTCCTTAAAACTTCTCCCAACTAGAATAGGGTTATGCATCCTTTGCCCATTCTGCAACTGTATTTTGGCAGCAGGTAATTTGTTTCTTAGTGTTCAATCAGGAATAATCCCATGGCATGAAACATCATTTCCTGAGTCTTTTTTTAATTAATTTTATATACATTCTTATATACACATTATGATCACATTCGCACCGAGGGTTTCTACCAGTATATGACACATCTCAAGTCTCACTTCCTGAGTCTTACTCAGACCTGTCTTCAGGATGTAGCCCATCCAATTTGGGACCCTTGGAACTGGTTATGTTTGAATGAAATTTTGGACTTAGAGCCAGAGTAGAATTCCAGGGGATGTTAAAATAGGGTTGAATGTATTTTTAATATGGACAGGACATGAATGGGGGTAAACTATTGTAGGCTGAATTGTATCATCCCAAAAGTCATGGTGACATCCTAACCTTAGGTACCTGTGAAACTGACTCCTGATCTCCAGAACTACGAGGTAATATATACTGCTGTTTGGAGCTACCAAATTCATGGACTTTATATGAAAGCCTTAGGAAGCTTCCTATAGAGATCACTCAGTTTTATAAAGCCAATCCGTGGCCACCTATGAAATATGTATCTGACTTACAGACTGACTAAGCACATAAAAGTGAGAAAGAGTTTACGTAGCTGAATATTTTAACTAGTTCTTCTATTAGCAATGAAAGATTCTAATTGTTGCAATCATAAAATGCCCAAAAACAAGGACAAACAGAGTTTGTGCATAGATATTTATTTCGATGCAGATGGACATAAAATTGCACTGAGGTAATTAGTTCCCTTTATATAATGGAAAACAAATTTGAAAGAAAACTTGAAGCACCAAATTAGTACATTCTTTTCACTGAAAGCATGAACCAAACACACTCTTCTTTAAATGGAGAGAACTTGCTTTGCCCTAAACACACAGCTAAGCATGGAGATGAATTCTTGTATTTCATCAATTCTTCGGTATTAGCCAGCAAGAGCAATTCTTTTCTTTTTCCACTGTTTGCATTACAGAAGCCAGACCTCTCCTTGCTGTATCCTACTCCACCCTATAACAAGGATGCACTGAGCTTGATTATTAACAGAACACACATTAATTCTTGCATCCAGCTTCTCTGCTCCCTGTTACACCAATTGGCCATATGCAAATGAACGATTCAAAACTACAGTCTAGCTATGACAATGAAATATTGCTATTTCTTTTTCTCCCTCCTGAGGGCTCAACTGATTTATACTGACTACACTCAAAAAAATAATTTCTCCTACCAGAGAAAAGACACGATATTTGCACATCTGTGACCTATTTATTTCACTTATGAGGACATCCTCAAGTTATGTCCATTTAAGTATAAATGCTTCAAACTTAACTTTTTTATGGCAGAGTAATATTCTGGTATGAGAAAATAAAGATGTAAATGCGTTCTAGAATGTATGTTATATATTGTAAAATAGAAAATACTCAAAGCGAAATAGGGTGATGGAGGAAAAACAATGAGATTATAACAAAAAAGAAAGGAAACAAAGTTTACATATATAGGGGGTGGCGTGGTAGGGTGAATAGGGGTATGGGAAAAAATGAGAATTAAGTTTGTCACATCCTGGTACAAATTACCATTATTGAGTGCGATCATGATGTATATATGTAATGTACCAATAAAGATTTCAATTTTTTAAAAAATCACTACAATATTAAGCTTTAAAAGAATAATTCAAAGATTATTTTAGGTATTTTAGTACAATACAGATGTATTGATAACAAATATTTTAAATTGTAGAGATTAAACTGTGACAAAATCTTAGACTATTTAACATTAAAGCATGTATACAATTTTTTAAAATAAATAAATAACTTCAAGATAAACTCTGTGTGGTTCCAGAGTAGTTATCATCATACACATCTTGAGTCAAATTGAGAGGGGTAAAAACCCAAAACTAAGACAAACCAGTCTTTGTACACATGTGGCTGACTCCTCTACCCATGTTCTTCTGCAACTGGCCTCATTATTGGAAAAGTCTGACACTGTAATGAAAAAATGACACCAAAGTGAAGTACCTGTCACAAGACCCAAGTTCTGGACAACACAGTCTACTTGGTCCCTAATTACACCACAGGCCGGGAGGAGTAACCTTGGTTAACGGTGACTGGATCGTGAAGACAGGCCACGCCGGTGAGAACACAAGCACCACTTGCTTCCCGCCTTGTTGGTCCACCAGCACTTTTCCAGAAAGGACACTGTGGATGTGGGTCTTTCAGGACTCCTGGCCCTACCTTGTATTTCATCCTCCAGGGTTTTGGGGGGATTTTATTATGGACCCAGCAGTGGCATAGCTTAGCTGACAGTGAGACAACACAAAAGAAGAAGAAATCTGCAGAGTGAGAAGGATCAGGTCCAGAGGATACTGCTCAGATTTCTGGGTCAAATAGGGTCTAAAACAATGATAGCGAACCTTTTAGCTTTTTCAAAGAAGCAAACAGCCCACCGTGGCACACGTGCCATTGATTCTCCGGCAATGGTCTAGAACATGGATCTATGGGAAATGGCCCCTCCTCCCGCTCCACAGCAGGGCCCTGTCCAGGCTCGAGCAACTAGTACTCGGTGATTTGCTGAGACCTGGGCCTGTGACATCTGTCAGGCTGATTAGAGACAACAAACTTCTGTTCTGAGGCTTTACACTGAGTTACCAAACAAGCAGATTCTTCTTTCCTGGTGACCAGGATCTGGAAGAATAGGGAGCAGACCGTGCTTCCTCAACCTGCTAGTGAATGCCAGCCAAGGAAGACAGAACTGAAGCACACAGCTGGGGAAGGAGCTTCTAAGGACATCATCTGAACCCCTTACTCATTCTTGGCTGATGCCAGATCTACCCTCGGACCTTTTCATTAATTCTTTTGTGGTTTTGCAACGTGGTGTTGAGTTTTCTCGCTTAGAGAACTTAGAACCAAAACTGATGTTATCATCAAACAAAGTCCTTTCTATTGTTAAATTCAGGGTAAGCTATTTCTTTCTGGAACCTTCTCCTAGAAGTGTCACTGTAAGACTTGAATCCAATACCAAGATTCCAAGGCCAAGATGACAATTAATCTCCCAGGAACCACCAGAAAAGTCAACTAAAAGACTAAAGATTCACAATAATAAGTGTTCAAAATAATATTTCATTAGGTGAAAGATGAGTCCTCGGAGTATTTTTCTACCATTACCAAAAGCATCATTTGCAAAAGAACAGGAAAATCAGATTCTCTAGCCTGTATCTGCCCTGACACATTACTGTGACTAAGATCACAGACAGCAGCTTGCCTGAGCACTAGTGGGAGAAACAGATGGGTATCTTTCTGACATTATTCAAGGCCAACCAGAAGCTAAATAATCAAACACTCTGTATGGCTACTGGGCCACAGAAACTCTTCCACACCACAGGG
Organism: Petromus typicus; assembly: GCA_004026965.1. NCBI lineage: Eukaryota > Metazoa > Chordata > Mammalia > Rodentia > Petromuridae > Petromus > Petromus typicus. Next base: position 20,138 of record PVIR01011836.1, on the reverse strand, counting down.
ACCACTGCTGTGGTCTGGCCTACACTCCCTGTATACAGAGCATTTGATGGACACAAAAACAAATCACTAGAAATAGTTCGTTTTCTGGAAACTTCCTCTCACAATCATTTGAGGTGCTTAGACTAGAACTACTCCTGAAATAGCCTTGAAACTGTTGATGTTCTCTTCAGACAACTTACTCTTCCAAGATTTCTTTTTCTTCTCATTTCTTAACATTTCCAATGTTAATCTTCTTAGAAAATAATTCATTGTGCATTTCTACCCATCACAACACAAACCATCACATTTTCTCTTCTGAAAATAATTTTTTAGGATAGAAAAAAACCCTACATTTACTATTCATTCATGTGTTGGTTTTCATCTGCTTTGAATTGGAACAGATTAGGGCTTCGAAAATGTTGTAATGTTGATCAAAGGAAACTGGGCTCAGAATTCCTGGTTCACACCCTTGAAAACAAGGGTGGCCTTGTCTAAAAAGAGTGTTTATCGTATAACTAACTGAGGCACTAATGTCTGGCCCACAAAATGTCCCTCCTGGGAGGCCTCTTCCAGGACCTCACCTAGGAGAAGGTGGAAAGGACCCCATCCAGGGCTCTGAGTGCTCAGAGACCCTCTCACTATCCCACAAACCAAGTGCCTCCTCCATTCCAAGAGGGTCAGGGGTGCTAGGAACTTGGGGGAGGAGGCCTGTCAGGCCCATACTCTATATGAATCCAGAGCTGATGGCAAGATGCAAACATCCTCCTGGGGCTACTGAGTCTCAGTGCTCCTTCAGATCCCATCATTTAGGCATCTTGCCATCGGGACTGCATCGTAAATATCTGGTCAAAGAGAGGCAGGGCTCCTAAAGGAAAGGACACGAGGGGCATGGCAAGCCAAAAAGGAAAAGTGCCAAGTGGTGATCGCCATGTGCTCGGATGCTGATGTGGTGTTTGTCGTGTTATGCATTGCCCCTTTGCGAATTTATTTAAAGGCAACATTGCAGTATGTGAAAAAGCCTGACCTTCACCTCAGACACCTGGCTTCTCCCCGCCACGCACACCTGTGGGGCCTGTCTAAGCAGGTTCCCCTTGGAGCTTTGGGCGTCCCATGTGTGCAGAGGAAGCTCTTTCTTTTCCATCCTCTGTGGATATTTTCCCTGTGAAGTTCTTGGCTGAGTCAGTCAAAGCTTGGGAACTGGGAACCTGAGTAGGGAAGGGCACGCATCCTGAGCACCTGCAGATGAGAAAGGAACGCAGACAGGAGGCCAATCGGGACACATGCAGTGTCCAAATAAAAGCCTCGTAGCATGGCGGGTTGCCCAAGACACCTTCCAGCAAGACATGGAGATATTTTCTTTCCTATGAATGTGGGGGACGGAACTCAGAGTCGAGACAGTCACACAATTAATCCTGCAGCCCACACCTGCTCCGGGACAGTTCTTCACCACAGCTACCTCCAATCACCTGCCTTATCAATTAATCTAGTGGACGGTGGACGTGGTGCTTGCAGATGGTCACCACATGCTGGGGCAGCGTCTACAGTAAGTGTGAGTAGTACAACAAAAGTAAGGCAGGTGTGGGCCGGGGAGTTAGCTCAGTGGTTCCGGCGCCTGTCTCGCAAGCGCAAGGACCCGGGTTCGATTCCCAGGTAACCACATAACAATACTGGGTGTGGAGACCCACACCCAGCAGCAACCAGTACCACATACCACAGTGCCGGGCGTGGTGGCTCACGCCTGTAATCCCAGCACTCGGGAGGCAGAGGCAGGAGGATTGT
>PVIR01011836.1:0-18280 GCA_004026965.1 Petromus typicus | reverse complement strand
ACAAGTTTGTAACTGAAAACTTACTACAGAAATGAAAAACAAAACTTAGAAATCCTTCACGACTTCATACCTCCTCCCCTCTGAGATATAATCTCTGGCAATAATGACATGGTTATACGGATTCTTCATTTCCTCTCCATTACTGGGGGGACACATGTAGATAGAGTGAGAGAAATAAGACTATGAACACAATAGAATAAATATATATGCACATACAGATATACAGAGATTGGTTCTATGTATGTTCTGTAAGTTGTATTTTTCCACAGTGTTACCCAAGCTGGCCTCAAACTTGGCCCCCTGAGTAGCTGGAATTATAGGTATGTGCCACCATGCCAAGCCTGGAAGCTGTTCCCTCGCCCTCCTCTGAATTCATATAGCTCAGACTTGATTTCCTAAGAATGTTAGAGGTCAAGAATTCTGCTTCAGTCTGAAGGCATGTTTAGTTGGCCTGAGTGGTGAGGTCTACACGTAGTATTTTGAATTTAACTAGCTGCCAACATTTTTAATGGGATGGTTTGCATCAAAATCTGGTTGCCCGCTCTGACAACAGTGAGCCTACCTTCCCACTGCAGCAGCGGCCACCCTTGGAGAAGGGTATGTGTTATGTTCATCTCAATCCCATTCCTGTCACCCTGCTGTGACCTGTGTCTCAGACTTCACCAGCAGCTATGACCTGCCTAACACAGGCCAATTCTGAAGCCTCTATCCTCGAGTACCGTTAGTTATCTCAAACTCTTTCATGGGGGGTGAGCCGGCGCTGCTGAAAGTCCAGGCAGAGAGAATGGATGTAAATAAACCCAAGTCTTTGCCCTGCTCTATCCAGGACAGTGAAACCCCAGAGTATTTTGCAGCAGAACTCTATAAAACAGAGATGACGTTGTGGTTGCTTTGATCTTTCTTCCATGGCTCGGATCAAAGGAAGAAACTGTGAAGGTCATTCCCCTTCCCCATCTCTTCTATCTGCTTGTATTAAAGGGTTGACACAGCAAGAGACAACTGTGAATGCTCAACACAATGCAGCCAAGCTGGTGAGGATAGTGTGCCAAATCCCGGTCAAATGGCATGACTACACGTGGAACGAAGGGCAGGGGCCAGGCAGGCTGCCGACGGTCTGTCTCTGCTCCTCCACGCAGACATGGCAGGTAAGAGGAAGTAAGTGCCCTCTGTCCAGGAGATCCTCTGCTCCCCAACCCCCCAAAGCTTCCTAGTTCTTCCCAGGAAAGAAGCTTTAAACAATGAACAGCCACAGAAGGGGTCATCTTATATGAAGATCCGTTATACCAGAACTGGAGCCTGGCAGTCATGAGTTCTAAAGCGGATTTTCTGCAATCTAAGATGCTACCCAAAGAGAACTATGCCTCATCAGCATGCTCACCACTCCCAAACTGCCGCATACCCACCACACACAGACTCAGAGTCCTTATGTATGTCACCAAAGTGAACATTCACAGAAGGAGACAGCCAGCTGGCTGTATGGAAGAGCTCCTGGCACAGGCTGAACAACACAGAGGGTATTTCCGGGAGAGAGCACCGCCCCTTATCCCATCTGTAAGTAATCTCTTTCACCAAGAAAAGCAGAAAAGTTTATCCAAGGCGATTCTTCAGCCATTGCTTTCCTTTGCCACCCTGCCTACAATTCTTCCCTTATGTGCTGTGTACCAGGAGGGCTGCAGTCCCCAAGACCATTCAGACCTTGCCTATGAGTAGATAAGACAAGCCAGGAAAGAGAAAGTTCCCACGGATCTAGCAAACGTTGAGAGGGACCTCACGGGCCTTCAGCCAAGCTCTTTCCATTGCTCCTCTCAAAAAAACTCGTGAAGCAGCTGCCATGGCGAGGCAGGACCTAGTTTCTGAGAAGACTTGGCCAGTACCATGCATACATGTAGTGAGGCCTGTGCTGCTCACACAGAAGGAACGCACACACCAATGGCTGGTCGGATGAGTAAAGGGAGATGAGTGGAAGAGGAAATGCTGGCGTTAAGGGCAACTGAGTTACACTGTGTGAACCCAGCAGCACCAGTCACCACTTCTGATAAAGATTTGCTGCTGTTCTATGGATGTCATTCTGCCAACAGGTCATTCACCTGCAAGGACTAGAAAAGTCATCCAACAATAGTTTAGTTATTTTTTTTTTTAATCTTATGACTCCTCTTATTTGGTAAACCCAAAACACCAATAATTTGTTTCAATTAGCATGTTTGCAGTACATAGGTTTACATTCCTTGTGGGGCACTGGTGTAGGGACTTAACACATCTTAATTCCTTTCCCATCCCCTCTCCCTCCCTTCCCTCCTTTTCCATCTTTTGATACCTTTCACATTTGAGAAAGATCTGTCTCCCCACCTCCCTATTACCTATCTTTTATTTTGTTCTTTATCTGTAACGTGGGTTTCTCATACAAGAGAAGCCATGCAACATTTAGGCCCGTGTGTCTGATTTATTTCACTTAACATTACAATCTCAACGTTAAACAGGTCAGAGTTGTTTTTTTTTATCATAAAAGAGGATGTCAGGAAGCAGACATCATTCAGAGCCACTTCTCTGGGCTCAGGGCAGCACGAGGGTCTTTTCTCATCATTCTGGTCTACCCTCCTTGGTCTGACGCCTCCGTCTTCATGGAGAATCGTCAGAATAGCTGCTGCTCTCTGGGCACAGCATCTGCATTCCAGCAGGGAAGGCAGGCGAAGGAAAGCTCTCTCATGTCAAGTATGCTTTCCGGTGATGATAGAGGCCTTCTTTAGGAGCACTGCCTGTGGCTCCACTGACCAGACCCAGGGCACATGAGTGTTCCGACACACACCGAGGCCGCAGATCAAGGGGAGGGCGGGGAGGAAGGTCTGGAGCAGGCACTTGATGTTCCATGAAGCCAGCATCGAGGGTTCATTACTTAAGTCCATATCAATAATTTAAGCATATTTGAGCAAAGGGAAAAGATCTTTGTGGTTTTCTTTGTTCAAGAGCCAGTATAAAACCATGCATAATTAGAGACTTGAAAGTAAAAGTTTCTGTGTCTTTGCCATGCCAATCAAATATATCATCCTTCATAATTTATTCACCCCCTGGGCCCTTGTTGGGTCAAGGATAATCTTTGCAATGAATGATATCTGGCACATAAAAGACACTTAGAAATGTTTGTTGAACTGAACTGGGTCAAGTCTGTCTAATAATAAAGAAGAAAAGTGTTTCCTGAGTGCTGACTGCAACGAATTCAACTGAAGTAGAAGACATCACTCCTACCCATGAGACGCCTGAGGTCCACGAGGGCGCAGGACAGCCCGTGTCCTTTACAGCCGTTTCTCACTAAACAGCACTGCTAACGAAGGTGGCTGGGTGAGGCTGAGCTTCTGAGGGGGAGTGAGGCTTCACTTGGCCGGGGCAGCAGATGCCCACCACTGCGATGGGCAGCCCAGCCCCAAAGGTGAGATCCGGGAGGCTCCCCTGCCAGCTCCTCTAAGTGCCTGTCTCTCTTCCCGAGTCAGAGGGAGAAGCAGGTCCTCCCAAGCTGGGTTGGATCCCTGTCCCTAGAGAGGAAAGAGGTCAGGGGACTGATGGGAGCACAAGGCCAAGCCACAGGGCTAGGACATGAGCCAGCCCTTCTGGGCACTGGCTGGTCCACAGAAAAGTGAAAGTGGAGCTGGCAGAGAAAGTCAGAGAGACGAGGAGGTGGACAAGAAGCCAGATCTACAGGTTTCAAGATGTCAGAGCCTCAGCTCATTAGACATGACAGTGACCCACATGCATGCTACACTGAAGAGACACTTCAGTCACAGGGCAAGGTGGAGCAGAGGGCAGAGAGGATGGGCGGAACACACAGCAGGTTTTGCCTTCCCAACAGTCTCTCACGGCAGGAAAAAGGCACTTCCTGGAGGTGATGCAAGGACCTTAGGTAATAAGCCGCCCCCCAGCCGTGGCTGTCCCCTGGGGCAGGTTCTATGACATGACCAGCGTTGGCCATGGCTTCCTGAGCCTCTCAGGTGCACGTGAAAACACCGTTCCTTCCAGCCCGAAGCCTGGGTCTGGCCTCAGTCCTCCACCTCTTCCACTGCTGCACTGGCCTCACAAGGGCCACGTTCTTGGCAAAGCAGAGAAATCAGGTGTGCGAGGCAGGAGGCTGAAGGCAGCAGGAGCCAGTGCGTGTGAGCAGACAAGCCTGAGTGCGAAGGACTCTGCTTCCCACCCCAGGCCCTCGGAGGTCTGCTCATTCTGCCGCCCTTGGCCTCCAGCTAATTCGCTACCCCATAGAAAAAGGAAATGTCACTTCTGCAGGCTAGCTTGAGTGGTTTCTCCACTTCCAAGCACAATAACCACAAAAGAGAAGAAAACATTTTAATGTGAGACATGAGGGGAGCCTGGGCTGCCGAGTGATGTTCGGGAAACAGGAGGTGGTCCAGTCAAGTGCTGCAGATCATAGTGACAGGGCGCTGTGAGCAGAGACAGTGTTGTCACAGCTGCCCGTCCTGGGACAGTGACAAACTTCTCAGCCAGCAGGTGGAAATGTGGATCCCTCAGCTGAGGTGATCCGCCCATCCTTCCCCTGACTAGGTGCTGCTATTCCCGAGTTTCTTACACAACTTGATAACAAAGCTACAAAATGTCTGCTTTTGTACCCACTCTACTACTGAGCTCCTCACAGAAGCAAACAGAAAACTAAAACAAAATATACAGTCCACCTAAGAAAACATGCCAGATTCATCTTTGGTGTTATGTAAAGCTCAGATCAAGTACATTATTTGTAAAGATCATCACCAATCTATTAGTGCCTCCCTTAATGATTGTTAAATTGCCCCTTTAATGGATAATTAATGTGCTTAATGTCTCTCTCTATTATGACGACTTCTATGCAAATTTAGAATGATAATAGCTGACAAGCACAATACTCCCTTTATCATAATTTAGCCATCTAATGCCCTTGCTACAAAAGACAGGTCACCTTCCTTGCTTTTAATAATAATTCAGTTCAGTCTTTCTTTGAAACAAAGAAATACGCATTAATTACACGTTGATTTATTAAAGAGCTTTTCAGTCTCTCCAGGGACTTGCTCTGAAAATACAGGGAAAGGTCATCCTCATTCCCCAAAGAAACATTTTCTTTTTTTCTTTTTTTTTCCTTTTGAGACAGTGTCTCGCTTTGTGGTTCAGGCTGGCCCTGAGCTCAGCCTCAGACTCACATCACAGCAATCCTCCTGCCTCTGCCTCCCGAGTGCTGGGATTACAGGTGTGAGCCACCATGCACCCCGTCACTGTAGTATGTGGTACTGATTGCCGCTGGGGTGAGTCTCCATGCCCAGTATTGTTATGTGGTTTCCGGGGATCAAACCCGGGTCCTTGCACTTGCAAGACAGGCGCCAGAACCACTGAGCTATATCCCCAGCCCAAAGAAACATTTTCTTAAGAAGGTTTTCAAGCCGGTCACTATTTGTACGCCCTATTGACCCTGACATGAGGACTGATAGAGACTGCAGAGATTCTGCGAACGCCCCTGTGGCTGGGAGCACGGACTGGCACTGTCTGAAAGCCTTGGCTGAGGGCCTTCCATGGTGCAGGAGGCTTCTTCTGTTCCTCTCCAGTCTTGCATTTCTAGGAAAGCTATTCCTTGCTCAATGGAGTCTAAAAAAATCTGACTTAACAGATGGGCCACAATGAGCCAAGGAAACAACACAGAGAAAAAGACCCAAGAGGTTTAATTTTAATTAGAAAAATTTAAAAACACACATGCACACATATCCTCAAGGATCCTCCAGCAAGCACATCCATTAAGCATTTCTTATAATGGCTAAAGTCTGGGAAAATGTCTCAAAAACGTCTCAATAATGGAACCAAAGAGATCTGCTCAGATCTAACACAGTAACTATGATAAATCATTGTGGAAACACTAAATTTTAAAACTGTAGGATGTCACTTTCAGTATGGACATTTGTGGAAAATCCCCATAAGCCAACAACAAAACCTTGCCAGTTCTACAGGTGTAGCAGTATTGCCCTGGAAAATGCCAGGAAGGACAACTGCCAGCTAGTGATAATACATGCTGCAGGTAGATGAATATGTGTGCATCACTTACCAGTCTACTGGCAGAGATGCTCCGCCACTTCTGGGGAAGCACGTACACCGAATACCACATTAGTGGTTTTCTGATTTTTGCCTGAGCCATCAAACATAATTTAAGAAACATGATAAGGATAATGCTATTTCTCGCCATTCTGATGTTTTATCTTTCTGATCCAAACTTCTTCTGCTATCATTTTCTTTTTGTTCAGAGAATTTCTTTTAGGCAATCTTCAAAAGTAAATCAGATCACGAACAAAATTCTCTTAGTATTTCACAGTCTGAGATTGTATTTGTTTTTTTCTTTGTTCTGTCCTGAAGGATACTGTCACTTCAACTGGCAGCATATATTTTTTTTTTTTCCATTGCTTAAAAGGTGCCATACTCTCCCTCCGGCCTCCGTGGTTCCGGAGGCCAAATCAACAGCCATTCAAGTAGGTATTCCCGCTTATGCAGCATCTAATTTCTCTCTGACTGACTTTCAGATATTTTTCTTTGCCTTGAATTTTCAAAAGTTTGATATTACTGTACCTCTCCAAGAATTTCTGTGACTTTTCCCTATTAAAAGTTTACTTTGCCTTTTAAACATTCAGGTTCACCAAATTTAAGAAGTTTCAAACCAGTATTTATTTGACTAATTTTTTAGTCTCCTTCTTTCCCTCTTCTAGGTCTTTGATTAAGCGAATGTCAATTCTTTGTTAGTGTTCCATAGATCCTTTCAGTTTGCTTGTTTTGGTTTAGTTTTCTCTTTATTTCTTTCTGTTTTTCAGCTTGGATGCTCATCCAGTAAGGTTTTTATTTTGGTAACTGCATTTTTCAGTCTACAATTTGTGCTTGGTTATTTTTTTATAATTTCTATTAGTTGGCAAAGATTACTAATTTTGATTTGTAAGTGCTTGTTGAGGATGTTTTTATAGCAACCTCTTTAAAATCCTTGTTAAATAATTCCAGCATCTGACGCACTCTTGGCTTGTGCCGGTTGTCTTTTCTTAGTGGACTGTTGATTTTTCTGGGTTCCTGGAATGATGACTGATTTTTTTATCACACCCTAGACATTTTTAATATTATATTTCAGACCCTGGATCCAATTTAATCTTTCCATCTAGTAGGCATCCCCCTGACACAGCGGAGTGGGAGAGTCAGGTGGGTGCGCATGTTAGATGGCTCCTGGGCTCTGGCAAACCTCAGCAAAAGGAGAGACCCAAGTCACATTGCCCTGTGCATACGCGGTGCGAGTCAGCCCTCTCTTCCTGCCGGCTGACAATACCCCAGTGAAAGTGAGGGAGGCTCCAGCTCACACCAGCTGGCTGCTGATGAGCGTGAATATAAAGCCAGCTCCCTGCTGGGTCCTATGGCCACAGGTGGAGAAGGGACTGAGGACAGCATACTGCTCTGTTGCTACAGATGGCCATGGGTGATCTTCTGCTAACTGCAGAATTATGACCTTATTGAGTCCTGAGGCCAGGGAAAAGGTGGCAGAGGACAGTACTAGCCAGGCTCCTCCTATCTCCCTGCCCCGCCTCCCCAGTGCAGGTGGAGACAGAGCTCAGCTCCACTCACACGCTTCCGTTTTTGAGCTTATTGTACCACTGTCCACAACTACTAACAGTCAAGACGCGGAAACAGCCTAAATGTGTATCAACTGGTGAACAGACGCAGCGAAGGGAGCATGCACGTGCAGTGGACCACTGCCTAGCTGTGGGCACTGGGCACTTGTGGGAGGAGAAATTGTGCAGTTATTAAGCAATGCCACCTCTACTCGTGTTGGGGCTAAGGAGCTGCAGTTGGGACCAGCCCACCTCTTACCACCTCTGCTGTGTACTGTATGTCGAAGAGACACAGAGACGTGACATTAATGACAGTCAGAAGGCCACTCAGACTTTTCACAAGGCTGACACTGTGTGTCACTTCACATGGCCTGGGCATTTTCAGCTCTGGCACAGGGATCGAGTCTCTGTGATCACAGGAGCTGAACACACAGGTGTCCTAGAGACAGGGCCACCTTAGTACAGGTGCAACTTGTATGAACTTTAAAGCACATCCTTTAAGAAAGTTTAAACTTCTTTAGGAAAGAAATTCTGACTATTTCTAGGCAAAAGACAGGAGGGAGATGGCCCTGCTCTGACAGCGCCTCCAGACAGCTTCTAAGCGTGGCCCATGCTACCATGCTACTGTCCAGCCTGCGAAATCACCCGTGAGAAGAAACTGCCAGACATCAGACCACACCTAACACTTGCCTTGCATGGTTTTCTGAAAGAAATCAAAACAAGGGGAGAATTCTTCTCTGGAGAAGGTGGTCAATTAGGACCATCTGAGATTCCCAAAACCACCTCCACTGACCAGTCTCGTTCACACCAGGCAGAACCCACGGACATGGGTAAGGGATGTGAGCGGCCCTAGAGCAGGGTGCAGAAGCCCTGCGTTAGCACGTCTCGTCAGCCTCGGTGCTGTGGAGTGGGTATGCGGCCCACAGACAGCTTCGGCCTGCCCTGCCCTGCTCCGTTCGCTTCCATCGTGATGGGGGAATCAAAGGCCCCTCACCAGCAGTGTGGGGAGAGAGAATGCCGAGTCCTCCCCATCTACACTACTTGCTCCGTCTGTACTGCCTGCTCTGTCTTGAGAATCTCACCGCACTCCAGGTCTCCACAGATAGGGGACAAGGAGCACCGCCTGCTCTCGGGAAGATGAGGTCACCACCTGGGAACACAAGCACTTCCACTGGGAGGTCAACTATCTGTGCTTCAGGCAGGCGGGAAACACAAACCTGCTCCTTGCTCAGGCCTTCCAGTGCCATTAGGAGGAGAAGAGCAAAGCAGCACTGCCTCGTTGGGCTTCGGAGCACAGGGTAGAAGAGCAGCTCTCTTGCTCTGCAGAGTCCACAGAGTGCCCAGGGGCTGGTTATTCTGTGGTAGCTGGCCGGAAAGTTTCCCTGCTGTCAGGTCACGCTTTTGTCAGTCCGTGGTTTGGGGAGCATCTGTGTCTGTTACTGGACCAGGTGGGAGGCTTCTGCAGCGCTCTCTTCATAACGTATGAGAGTAACAAGGAAGCCCAGAGGACCCACGGCCGTGTCGTTCCTCACGTCCAAAGGTCCTTAGCCCATCTGTCTTCATCTTTCCACCATTCAAATTCTTCCTCTACTCATTTATTATGTGATGTCTAGAGCATTTTAGCTTCAAGAGGGCGGGCCTGGGTGGAATGGGGCTATTTTTGTTGGAACTTGAAATATCAAAATATTTTTACGTATCTTGACAGGAGTAGATTCAGGTCTTGTACTGTACAATTTAAATTTTACTTTCACAAAGCCAGGAGAATATATGGCCAAAGGAATGCTAAGTTCTAACAAAAATACTCCAAGATGACAACTATATTGTATCCAGAATATTCTCGCTCATTTGAAGTTTCGTTTTTGGCTGTCTTCACAGTTGCAGAGGTTAGATCCCAGGGTCACAATGAAGAATCAATGCTGTCCCTTCTCCCCCCAGAGCTCACAGCTTGATAGGTATTGAACAAGATCATAAATACCCGGTGAGGCACAACTGTAATAAGCAGCGATCACGGTCCTGGTGAGTTAATCTGTTCTTTCTCTCCAGCCTCCAATGGCAAATTGGGCTTGCTGGAGGGTCACTTCACTGTTTATTTAATAAGTAGACTTGTTGTGTTTTTTTTTTCATCAAAAAATCAGCTCTATAACATTCTGAGCAACATATACTTACCCAAACTTAAAACTTTTGCCTCATTAAAAGAAATAATTCTATTACTTTATTATTTTGACAAAGAAAAAGCCTTGATGCAGAAAACCATGAACCAGGAGCATACAAAGAAACAGCACGTTAGAGAACCTTTCCATCAAGTCGATCTTTCTTCCCTTCTTATTTTCCACTTTAATTTTTTTAAAAAGGTGAATCAAGGAGCTTTTCCTAAGATCAATGCCTAGAGTGTTTTAGAAAAGAAAAAAATCATATATGAACAGCAGTGGCAATCTGCACATGCTGAAAGCCTCACATTTACAATATATCTGGGATGTTTCAAAAACACTTAGCAGAATCTTCACCATGCCTGAGCAGCAAGAAACTCATCAGGTGGGTCTGCTGGCACCGAACACTCACAGAAAGTGACTTCGAGGCTTTTGTTTTCAGGGTAACTCACATAAAGTCAGGGGAAGGGCACATTTTTAGCAACCTTCTTTGAAGGGATTTCCAATATTTAAGAGAATGCCAATGCATTCTAGAATGCATTCCACTGAAGAAATGCAACTGCATTTTTCCCGGCTCTAGTTAAACAGTATCTGAAAAAAAAGAGTGAAAAATATTCAACTTTGGTTTATTCTAAACAGAAAAGAGCTTCCTTATTTTAAGATAACAAAAATAATACAATTTCATCATAAAAATTAAAAGGCATAAAAGGATCAATCATCTGAGGATAGTTATAGTTCTGCCATTCCACTAATTTACAGCCCACAGGTACCTGTCTATGAACATACATATTTATAAAAATGGGACACCAGAATACTGAATATTCAGCATACTGAATACTGAATATTTTTATTTTGTAACCCTAAGAGTGGAGCATAGATCTTTTTCCACAATGATGAACACATGTAGAATCACACAGTTTATGGTCATAACTTATCCAACAAGCCCCTATGGATAGTCCTAAGATTTAAACAACCAACCTTATCAATATGTTTTATAAGTCCATATTTTAATAAAATAAGTTCATGTTTTAATAGCTGCACAAATCAAGTCATATTTTTCAAACTATAAAATTTAAAATATATGATTACAAGAAAATTACTAACCAAGCACATTTCCATAATAGCAAGTGAATAAACTTAGCAAGACCATCTACCAAAAGGGTCTCCACAGATGCGAGGCTGAATGTTCGGGCTCTCCCAAAGTTCTCATATGTCTAGATGAAACACCAGGATACATCTGATTTTGCAGGTGACAGCAAAGTCGACCTCAAGTATATCAGAGAGACACTCAGTACTCAAACCAGACCATATCAAGGGCTGAGCCAGCTTCTGCATATGTTGACTTGGAAGGTGTGAGACAGATAAAATGTGGGTAGAGATTCAGCTCAAGTGGTACCATGCCTACCTGGCAAGTACAAGAGCCTAAGTTCAGTCCTCGATACAACACACACACACACACACACACACACACACACACACACACACACACACAGAGATAACATAGTTTTTGGTATAAATTCCAATCTCTGGCTACAGAGACAGAGAGTTCTAAGTCATAAAACCAAACAATTCCCAGATATTCCTATTACTATCTGGACAAAAAACTCAATGAGTCCAATAACTTCATCAAAATTATATTACTAACCCAACCCCATTACTTTCAACACCATAGTACACAGGTAGGGAACAGATCAATACTTTTTTTTCTGAAATAGCAACACTGCATTTTTGCAAATCTGTAGAGAACAGATGGTGTCAAAAGAGATACATAACAATCACAAATTCAAATGTGGGATTAGCTGGGTACTTGGAAATGTTTTTATATGTTCCCACAATTTACAGAGGAAGTTGTGCAGCAAGACCATAACTAGTATTAAATATAATTCACGTGGCAGGTCAAGTTGGGAAGTATTTTGTGTTTCCACACCACGCTGCAGCCTCTTTTTCTCAATATCATGCACAGTAGTCAAGCAGACATTTATAAGGCCAATATAGTATGCCAGATTATAATCAGGAATTTTTTCCTGATGACTAAGAAATCTGACCCTCCTATGATTACATTATTCTTTCTCTATGGATGTTAAATTTTTAATATAATGAAATACATAGATGGCTACTTAAAAAGTATCTCAAGTGAATGCTACACTGGTATTCAAGAAAAGTCCAAGGCAAAAGATAATTACTTCCCATGGAAAGGGGCTTCACATTCCTACGTGCCAAGGGCAGGCAGGGGTTGAGCAGAGTCTGGCAAAGTGCCGCCTGCTCTGCAGTTGACCACACATGCCAACACCACACTGCAGAGGCCGCAGGGAGCCCACGCTGCTCTCAGCCCTCACTGAAATCTCTGTGGCGGCACAGAAGTCTAAGATCACTCCGCCAAAAGATCTAAAGTACAAGCACAGGGAAAAAAGAGAAAATGGAAGGAAGAATGGAAACAATGCTTTTGTAAACACGGAGGGGAAAAGAGGATTGAGTTGGGGGGACGGGAAAAAAGCAAAACATAATCCTGTACAGGTACAAATTCTCTACGATAGTGTGATTATTCTGTACATCTAAAGTGAACCAATAAATGCTTTACTTCAAAAAGAATAAAGCAAAATCTTCAATACAAAGGCCTTTGCCTACCTGTATGCTAAGCGGGTGGTTTATACTTTGAAAACTAGCAGACTTTCTAAGAGGGAAGGAGGGAAATAGAGAGGAGAGAGAAAGAGAGAGACAGAGCAGAGAAAGAACTGCTCGCCATTATAATATTTACAAGAGAACTTTCCATGGGTCTCAAGCTTTTCTGAAAATTAGTTTTATGATTTTTTTAAAGTTGATTAAAGCTAACTTTACTCCCTTTTAACATTCCTTTTTTTTTTTTTAAATTTGAGGATCCCATCCCATATTAGCCATGCTCTGAGGGAAAAATGTAGCTCATTAAGAGTGGAAATCTATAGCAGCTGCCAGTCTTTCTGCTTTTGTTTCTGGCTGGGTGGGAGTTGCTCAGCACAGGCAGAGAGCTGGCTTCTAACCCCACCGCTCCCACCCATCCTACTGCAAAGCATCCCACTGGCTCCTCTCTGAGCCACAGGGGCTCGGGTTACAACAGGCATCTGATCCCTTCTGTTGTCAAAAGCAAATCCCTAATGGAAAAGATGAATTTTTTTTTTTTTCCTTTCTCAGAGTAAACCAAGCATAAATCTGTAAAAGAAAAATCAACTTTATTGGATGTAGGAAATGTACAGTAACTAGACAAGTTAACAGAGACTAACCAAATCATGCAGGAAACGAAGTCTGGGGGCTTCCCCAAAATCGGGAAAGGGCAACATACAGAAAGAGCAATGTGGATAAAGTAAGGGAGACTTTGGCACTTTTTCTCATTTGTTATTTGCTAAATAAGAAATGCAGAAAGAAACTAGGAGGAGAAATAAAGTCCATTTCAATGAACACAAGAAGGATATTAAAACGAAAAGGTTAAAAAAAAGAAGAGAAAAGTGCATGTTTGTTTCAGACTTAGGACTGGCCAGGCGTTTTAAAGGAATGTTTGAACGTCCACAGTGGGCCCACAGGGGCACTGGTGTGAATCACCAGCGACATCTAGTGGACGACAATGTTATGGTGTCTGGAGGCTGCTTAAATGCAAGTCTGCTTGGACCCTACCTGAACACTGACTGTTTGCAGAATAAACTACGTGACCTTCATTTCCTCTAATTTAATAAGTCTGCCTGAGTTTAGTCTGAAGATAAGCAATGTGGAAGAAATGGTTAAGCTGCTCAGTCAGCCCTGCTAGGATCACACTTACAAAGGACTTGGGAGTCTGTTGTAGACTCTGAGACCCGGATCATCATGGAAAGCTGCGCCGTTCCTCAGACTGATTTAATTCCAGTGCGAGAAGAAAAGGCTGCTCAGTAAACAAACATGGAGGTAGTAATTATGTGACTATGGCCGATGCTATTTCACCCCTGCCAAGCACATTATGCTTCAGACATTTTTCAAAATGACTTGACGTTTTTTCTGTGTGACATGTTTTGGGTTTGATACAGTAAAAACAGCTGGTTGCCTCCTGCTGCCTGGAAAATCCAGCAGTAGAGAAGTAACGTTAAGGGTTCTTAACTTTGCCGCAGGATCTCTTCAAACGCTGCAGAAGACCATCCCTCCTTGCTGCCCCACACGCTGGAGCTTCTCCTGGTTGGAGACAGGAAGCCGTGATGGGGACAAACAAGGCCCCACGCTTCTGTCCCCAACTCACACCCCGGCTCTTTGACCTAAGGACTCTCATTAACTTGTTGGCCCTCCACCGAGGCTTGCTGGCTCTCGGCTGCTGCGAAGCACTAAATGAGCAGCCTAGCACCTGAGGTCAGGAAGCCAGCCCTGCGTCCTCTACACACGAGCTCCAGGCTGACCAGAAGCACATGCTTGCATGTTGTTGATGACCAATGCAGGGTCCAGATTCAGCAAATAAAAATGCAGGGTGCACAGTTAAATTTAAATATCTGCTCTACTATAGATCCTGTGTCTGGCGAGTTTACCATTTCAGTGGTCCTGGCGGACAGCCGCTATCCAAGAGAAATTACCTGTCGCTTCTCTTTCATTTCAGAAAGCATCGCTTTGAAGAAAAATAATGTCCGAGCCCTAACTGAGAGCTCACACGGAGCACAGTGCCAAGCAAGTACTCAGCCCTCGTGGGCATATCTCAACCCACCAACAAACAGCTATGTTCTGGATGAGGGACTCGAGAAGCACATGGGTCTGAGATGTTTGCTAATTTCAAAACTGCTCTGCTAACATACTTTGAAAATCCTGTTTATAAAATATTTTATTAGTTAATAGATGTGTATTTACAATCTACTTCAGCAGTTCCCAGCACTCCACAACACCACATGACCCAAAAGGATGGATTTTCCATTCATCCTGAGCTGAGCGTAGCACAGTTAAATACAGTCTCCTGGGCCGGGGATTTAGCTCAGTGTTTCTGGCACCTGTCTTGCAAGCGCAAGGACCCAAGTTCGATCCCCCGCAACCACATATAATTCTGGGCGTGGAGACTCACGCCCAGCAGTAACCAGTACCACATACCACAGTGCCGGGCATGGTGGCTCACGCCTGTAATCCCAGCACTCGGGAGGCAGAGGCAGGAGGATTGCTGTGATGTGAGTTGGAGGCTGAGCTCAGGGCCAGCCTGAACCACAAAGTGAGACCCTGTCTCAAAAAAAAAAAAAAAATACAGTCTCCATTATGACTGATAATGCACAGTGAGGGACACAGAATAAAAGGGAGGACGGGAAGGCAAAAAGGAGCAGAGGGAGGGAGAGACAGGAAGGCAAGAGGAGAGAGAAAGGCAAGCAGTAAAAGAGGAGGAAATGAAGACACCACACACTGAGAGGACCACAGCGCACAAGATGTCCCAGTTCAGAAAGGCGCTCTGACTCAACGGAATGGAAAGAAGTCAAAAGCTAAGACTCTGCACACAAGCGACAGTACCAACTGTGCTTACAAATTATTTTGTAAAATAGAAAACATTTAAAGGATGCATTTTTACACAGAGACAGCAATTAAGAAGTCAGATTTGACAGCTGAGAACTCCAGTAGTTCCTTGGGAAAAGACAACATCTCTCCTGCATTTGCAGCAGGTACATTTCACTCCTCGGCTGACTTGAGCCCCGTGTGCACCACGGGGCTGCTGTTTATGATGGGTTAATGACAGCCAGTCAGGAAGGCTACGCGCTGTCACTACCATCACGGGGAGATTGGCGTGGCAGGGAGGCGCATCATAATTAACGTCACCTAGAAAATTATTTTCAATATTCAAAATATTGAAAGGAAGAACTGGTAGAACAACAGTTAATGCAAAAAACAAAAGCATGATGTAACTGATCACAAAACATCCCAACCCGCTAAAAGGAGTGAAAAGCAAATATTGTGACAGATCCACAAAGTGTGGTTATAACAAAGATGTGAAAATGAAGACGCCAAAATAATGTGAAGCTATAAAAACGGCCGCTATGTTACAGCATTCTTTAAAAAAACAAATATTTTAAATAAGAGTTTGGCAGTTGAAATAAGCTATGCCAACATTCTGGAACTCTGGATGACACGTAAAAGTGTATATTCCAGCTCTTCCCAGTCAGCAAATCTAGAACCCAGAGATGTCTGCGCCTCGCCTCTTTTCATAAACCGGAGATCAGCACTTGCCCGGAAAGCTGGGCAGGGTTGCACCTGGGAGTCCAGCCTAGAGAAACAGCTCAAGCCCCTTCAAGAGACCAACTTGCAACGCACGCTGCCAGTGCTGACATCTCCCAGCCTAGGAACTGGCTGGTCTTCAGCGCTCTGACGAATTCTGGGCCCCCAGAGAGCCCATCTGCCAATGTGCTATCTAGGTCTGTGGAAAGCCAGCGAGATTCCCACAGAGGCAGGGTGCTTGCAGGCTCCATTCCGTGAGTTTACAAGCTGACCTACTCAAAGGCAAGGCGCTGCCACTACTGCTACCCCTGCCACCACCCCTGCCCCTGCCACCCCTGCCCCTGCCACCCCTGCCCCTGCCCCTGCTGCACGACCTGGCACCTAAAAAACCTGGTAGTTTGGGGGTTCTTCACTGAAAGAGCAGAAATGCTAGAGATCTTCCCTGAGTGAAGACAAAGTTCTTTAGCTGTCTACATTTCAGAGAAACTCCCCACCCAACCCTGCCATGGCCCTCCTTGGGTCCTAAGAGCGGACCAGACAAGGTCAGGCCAGCGCAGGTGCAGCAGCGGCATGCTACTGTGGAAAATTCCACAGGAGGACAGGAACAACAGAGAGAAAAGCACTTAAACACTTCGGAGGCAGGAGCCTCCAATGCCCTGCTCATTTAATCCTTAACCTGCAGATCAGAGCAGCTAAGCCACTTGCCCGATAACTTGCCCAGCTGTTAAATGGCCACCTGGGCTTTGAAATTAGATCCTTCTGGATTCTAAATGCACCTTCCTTCATTAGCAAGGCTGCTTCACAGAGAAGGAACAGCTGTGGGTACTTCCTCTCCCCTCTTCCTGTACCCTGGGGGCCAGCTCTAAAAGAAGACAGATGGGATGCAGAGCTTTGACGATGCAGGGAAACAAAAGACATGGAGATAAAGCAGTTGCTGGGGACATGGAGACATGAAGGGACACAGGGATGTAGAGCGTGAAGTTTGGGGAGAGGACAGATAGTAAGAAGAGACAGTACGGAGCTACGCGAGTGCACAGCTCCATGGTAGACCGGAAGCTGCTGGAGATGGAGCGGAAGCTGTCTCCCGGGCACTTGCTCTGTCCGGGAACGCACAGTCCACCCAGGCCCTGGTTCTCTGTGCACCTATGATCTGAATAAATTCAAGCCAGAATCACCTGGTGTGAGGATGAAAGCCTCATCCTCTGCTTGCCTCAGAGACTCAGCCCATCAGGAAAGGTGCCTGGCTCACAGACAGACAGGCACAACAGGAGGAAGTGGTTGTTGCCCTCAGGACAAAAGCAGAAACAGATTGCCTGGCTGCCCTTTAAAAACATGAAAGTCCAGGCTCCCGCAAGAGTGCCTTTTGTTGCCTCAACCTCAGAGTCCTCTGCTTTTCCCGAAGCCAGAGGCCCAGGGCCAGGGCCTCAGCTCTCCTCACAGCCTGGCAGGGTCGGGCCCATCAGTCATTCTAACCATGACCTGGGACCTGATAAACAGAATCATAGGGCCCCTCTTGCCAGAAGGCAATAGGAGAGCATTAAACCAGCGGGGCGCCCTCCGGGTGTGGGCCTGTGCAGTGGCACTGAGCGCTGGCCCCTGAGCTGGTCTGGTTCTAACACCCACACAGTCAAGCAACACAGTGGGTGCCACACAAAGACGAAGAGGCTTTCTACAGAGAATGGCAAATAGAGACTTACTTAAAAACCAGGCCATAAATAGTCCACTCTCCAAACTCAGAAGCCAGGGTCCCCTCTGACTAAGGTGGACGGACGGGACGGCAGCTATTGATGACCAGTCACAGCAACACAAACACCAGCCCTCAGCTCAGAGCCAGGTCCCGAGCTCTGGAGGAAGATGCTGGGGTCTCACTTGATCTCCACCAGAAGCCCTCAGGGAGCAGGACCCTGAGGCTGAACAGAAGAAGGAAAACGAAGGGCTGCTCAGGCCGCTGTCAGGGCCCTGATCTCTGGCTTCCCTCCGAGGCTACTGCCAGCAAGCTGCAGACAAATGAAGAATTACATTCTAATTCATTTCTTCTTTTTCTCTCAAAAACTGTTATCAATTTGATCACACCAAGCGGTTCCCTTCTAGAAACCTAAGTATCCCAGATAAGACTCCCATCTCCCTGGACCCAATGCTGACCCCAGGCCCTCCCCAGACATTAGCAACATAGTTTTCCCTCAGTAATAACAAATCTAGATAAACAAAATATGCAGCATCATTTTCCTTTCAGTCTTGGATTATATCACACTGTTCAAATGATTCTAGCCTTGCTCTGGGCTTCTCCTTGCAGTGACCCAGGGATCGACTTCCCACATGGAGCCACTCTCTAAAACCCCCTTCCTCGTATATGCTGTGGCCTCCCCAGACTCCCCCACA
>PVIR01011835.1:0-46169 GCA_004026965.1 Petromus typicus | reverse complement strand
GACTCCGTATTGAAAGGACGCTAGCGAATGACAAAGTTATTCTTTAGTCACTCTTTGTCTAGGAGATAACTATGAAAACAAAACAGGGTTACCTGGTCCTTTACTATTCAGCTCAAGACATAATTTGGTGGCCAGCTTTTGCAGAGTGACAGAGAGGCTTCTTATGTTTTCAGATTTATTTATGTTCATCATCAGTTGGAGGGAAATGTTTCTCTCAAGTTCTTCTCTGACACTTTGTAGTCTATTCAGTTTTTCTGATTCTGTCTTCAAAGTTATATAAACTCCAGATATGAAATAGGAGAGAGAGAGCAAGAGAGAGAGTTAGAACCACTCAAAAGACTTAGAACCGTGAAAAGCATTTGTAGAAGTCGAAGGAGAGTCTAAGTTACACACTGCTCTATGAGATCCCTATTATTACTACAAAGCCCAATTCAAAGAACAAACTTTGATTACAAAACCCACAAAAGGAGCTGGGGATTTAGCTCAAGAGGAGCTGCACCTTCCTTGGAAGAACAAAGGCCCGCGTTCAATCCCTGGTACCACAAAAAATGCAAATTAAAAACTAAATAAAATAAATAAAACCCACAAAATTCTAGGCACTTTCAATCAAAAGATGAATAATACATACATAGGCTTCCTAAGATTCCTAGTCCAATGAGCAGCAAAAGGCATAAAAGAGTCAAGCTCAAGGCTGTCCAGCGCCAGGAGGTGGGAGAAGCAGGAGGTGCTGTGAAAAGCAGAATGGGTAGTGAGCTTTGGAAACAGGACACAATTTAATTTCAGTCACCCATTCTGTCTTAATACTACCTTCTGAATTAGTCTGATTCACTAGAGATGCAGAGACATTCTAAAGAATCTTTCTGTTGACTAAGTCACGAGCAAGGGAGAGACAGCAGGGTTAGCGTGTGAAATGGTTCTCATTAGCGAGCATGTTAACTGGGGAAGTGATTTCAGAAATGAAAAGGCAGAAAGAGTATAAAATACAGGAGAGGAAATTCAGTGGACAGCGCTTGATCTTCTTGGTTACAGCTGAAGAAAGTGAGTGACCAACAAGGATTTCGCCTGAGTAGCTTTTCCTCGAGTGGGGATTTGGGGTCCTGGAAGAAAACAGCCTGCGTGGGCCGGGGAGTTAGCTCAGTGGTTCCGGCGCATGTCTTGCAAGCGCAAAGGCCTGGGTTCAATTCCCCGGTAACCACATACAATACTGGGTGCGGAGACCCACACCCAGCAGCAACCAGTACCACATACCACAGTGCCGGGCGTGGTGGCTCACGTCTGTGATCCCAGCACTCGGGAGGCAGAGGCAGGAGGATTGCTGTGATGTGAGTTGGATGCTGAGCTCAGGGCCAGCCTGAACCACAAAAGCGAGACCCTGTCTCAGAAAACCTTAAAAAAAAAAAAAAAAAAGAAAACAGCCTGCGTGTCTACATTCTCCCCTACGTGGTGTCGCTTGCCAACCTGTTGACCCTTCATCTGCACTTCTGTGCCAGTTCCTCATTAAAATTTTGCATGTTTTATGTGTTTAGCAAGAATTTTTCAATTGAATATATTGGTTGTTTTACTGAATATTTTCTCTTTATATAACTGAATAGTAAAGCCCAGGACACATCATCTTCCTGTAAAATGTGTGTTATGAATTATTATCAATCAGCACATGATTTAAATCATTGTCATGTGCAGATGTGAAAACGTGCTGTTTGAAGAAGATACAGTTTGAGGATAAAATGATAACCTTACTGCGCTTCTGCAGTGCGCTCATGTCGCTCAGTTGGTGGGACAATATTGTAAAATCCAGAAAAAACTGAAATCAGAAAATTTCTTTCTATCATAGAAAACTATTATTAGGGAAAGCAGATTTTTTTTCTAAGGTTAAAATTACACATTCAAGTGCTTTTGCCAGTATTACTTCTGCACTTATGTATATACTCAGTCATTCAAAGTTATATAGTGAGTACTTCCTGCATACTAGACAATGATGTGGATGATAAGAATGTAGAAAGAGCAGGACACTGAAGTGTTCTCGTGAAAATGCACCTTACAGTGAAGAAACAAATGAAGAGGCAGGTTCATTTCAGTTTGGACTACGGGCTACAGAAATTTAAAACGGAGTGATAGAAAATAGGCAGCTAAGATTTCAGGGGGAAGAGAAAACAACGCATAAATAAGGAGGCAAATATCACAGGCAGCATGATTTGGTTTATCAACTGTAATTCGGAAGAAAAGCTTTGTATTTCAGAAATAGAATAAAGTGAAAACAGCTAAAGAGCTGTGGCCATTGTGAGAAATGACAAGGTGATCTCGAGGCCCGAAATGAGAACGCCATGCAGAAACATGAAGAGGCTTTGCATTGCCCACGGAGATAGATCGTACGGAGGCCCTTGACTGTTTTGCATTTGGAGCTACAGGCCACAGGACAACTTACAGGATACAGTGAGTGACACATGGAAGGAAGAAGGAGAAGACTACCCTGGAGGATTCAGTCAAATAGTTTGATGTAGAGTGAAAATAAACACAGACCCCAGACCGAACAACTCCCCCCCAAACAGAGCAGCCCCAGGGATCAAATAATAATGACAATGACTTTCCCAGGCAACCCGAGTGTCTTGTTCTTGGTTTCTTTTCAGCCAGGAAAAAAGACTTTCCAAGCCACTCTTTTGAAATGCTACCTGCTTCATGTATCTGGGCTGTGAAATTTGAAAATCGAAAATGTTTTAAAGATTGAGAGTGATTCACAAAACAATCAATGTTTTTAAAATATCCTTTTTGAATGCTTTGCAGATATTTGCTAAAAATGAGAGACTTAATTAAAATCCAAATTGAATGCTACCAATATAATTATTCATTTACCAGTATCTACAACATATCTGTAGCTTACCTTTTGTCCCAAATCTGTCAAGCTCCTGGACAGTTTCTGCATTCCTGGTGTTGGAGAATTTAAGATTTGCATAAGTAACTCCTTCAGACATTGGCAAAAATGCAAAGAAAGCTCAACAAGTGTTTTGAGTGTGTGTATGTGTGTGTGTGTGTGTGTGTGTGTGTGTGTGTGTGTATGTGTCCGTTTTTAAAGGTAAAAGAAAGCTAACTGTTGCATGTTAAACAGGATCTGTAATTTTGAACTTTTTTTTTCAACTTATTGTATCCTCTCCCACGTGTCTGCCCACAAGCTCCTGCCCACATGTGGCGCCAGAACACAGAGCTGTTGCAAGAGGAAACATCTTTCTTCCTCATACTTCTTCCTTTTCCTCATTTCTGCATGTCTACCAGCTATATAAAATAGGTTTTTAATGATATTTCAGAATATTATTACTACCAGGTAAGGGCACACATATCCCTGGCACTGTTTAGTGTAAATATAGCATTGGATTTATTTGCAAGCCCTAAAAAACAAAACAGTGGGGAAAACGCATCCACAGGAGTGGCCTGCTTTCCATGTGTGTAATGCCCAAGGTCCTGAGAGAAGCGTTGTTAGCCAGGAGAGAAGAGTGTGCACAGAGGGTTCTTAGAGAGCATGAGACAATAAGGACAACCTCTCATTCATGCTGTGAGCCTACGAGGGACCTAGGACCCTGGCTTCCCTAAGTAACAGAAAATCTGTTTAGAGATCTATGGCTTCAGCATCTAGCAAGAGTGGAAACGTTTGTGGAAATGGGCTGTGAATGAAGATTCCATGAACAGCTGTGCAGGGCAGGAAAACAAAGCTTAGCTTTCCTCTCTGTGGACTGACTCAGTTAAATGAGCCACTTAGCTTAGCTGCCAAAAGGGGGAAGTGTGTGAGGCACCCGGAGCAGACAGGTTTGTGTCTTATCAGGTTGACTCAACATTCCTAGTATTCTTGATCTCATTTCTTTTTTTGTTTTGGTTTTTTTTTTGTTTTGTTGTTGTTGTTTTTGGTTTTGGGTTTTTTTGAGACAGGGTCTCGCTTTTGCAGTTCAGGCTGGCCCTGAGCTCAGCCTTGAACTCACAGCAAACTCCTGTCTCTGCCTCCCGAGTGCTGGGATTACAGGAGTGAGACACCATGCCTGGCACTGTGCTATGTGGTGCTGATGGCTGGTGGGGTGAGTCACCACGCCTGATATTGTTATATGTGGTTACCAGAGATCGAACCTGGGCCTTTGAGTTTGCAAAACAGGCACTGAAACCACTGAGCTAAATTCTTGGCCCGCTTCTTATTTTTTTCCCATTCTCCTTTCCGCCTTCATCCTCTGCCCCTATGTACATAAGCTTTGTTTCCATTCTTTTTCAAGTAAAAACCTTCAGTTTTTTCCTTTCCCCTCCTTCCTTTTCCTTGCTCCCTTCTCTACTTCCCCTTCCCCTTTAAACCCTTTTTCCCATTCCACAATACCTAACAGACATTTTGGTCCTATTTACACTCTCAGCCTCTCCCACCAGAGAAATGATTTGGTTTTCAAATATGTGTGTCCTGTTTATTTCACTTATGAGTTTGACCTCAAGGTGCATCTATTTAGATATGAATGTCTCAAATGGGTCTTTCTTTATGGCTGAGTAGTACTCCCCTGTATTAAAAAAGCACACACATCTTGTTCTTTGGTCACAAACACTACTTTTTTGGGGCCCTTAGCTTTCTAAACAATACACAGAATAGCAATTTCCGCTTTCATACATCACTTCCCCAAATAACAACATTCTGGATATAGTCAGTTGAACAGCTATTTTCACAGCTGTTTTAAAACATCTTCAGTAAGAGAGCACTCCAATGTTTGCAAGAATTTTCTTGCAGAATGTACCTCAACTAAGTTTGAAAAAAAAAAAAAACCAACTTTCAAGTTATTCCTGTCTTCTCATAAGATAGTTCATTTGAGGGAATGGAGCCCATGTGAAGTCCAGTGATTTACTTACAAGTAAGGTAAATAAATAAATAATTTGTCTAAAAATGTATTTTTTCTGGATTATTTATTTATTGGAGTACAGGTTTTCCAGTTGGGACAGATTTGGTGCGTGTTATGTCTTAATGTCACTTTCTTTACATGCGCCAAGATTTTAGGAGATTTCTGTTTTCCTCACATTGAGTTTCAAAGTGTAATGCTGTAATTTGGAAAGTGAACAACATCAGAATAGAAAGGAAGGCAAAACCACATAAGGCTTTGTTGCTGGAATCCTCCATTCAAAAGTCCGTAATTTGGATGTGACTCAATTGCCCTTTTGATCATCCCTGGATTGATGCTCTACTTTGAGTCGAGGTGATGACCCATCAAGTGGAGCCTAATGAAAAGCAACACCAAGCTCTGATTCTAACAAGGTAAATCTTTCATTCTTCATTTTCCTAATTGCTCTAAGATTGTCCATCTTCATATTAATTTTGACTAGCTTGTATATTTTTGCACTAATCTGAATTAACTAGGATAGTATCAGACTGATAAGCTCTCCAGAAGGGCTGCTTCCAAAGTAATATGGTAGAAAACATGCAGAAATAATCCTCAAGTGGGGAGAATTAAGAGAATCAATGTCAAAATACTTCAGAGCTTGACTCTGTTTTTCAGAGAAGTACTTTATCAAATATAGACACGGAGACATAGGTCTTACCTAAGAGGAACATAGACACTATTTTTTTTTAGCAGTACTGAGAAATAAACCCAGAGTCTTTACACAAACCTACATTCCCAAACCTTTTTATTTTCTTCTTTTTGCAACCGAGTCTCACCAAGTCACTAGGTGCCCCGGGCTGGGTTCAGTCTTGTGATCCACCTGCCTCAGCTTCCCAGAATGCTGGGACCATGAGTACATACCACCACGCCTGTCCACACACAGCCTTCTGATAAATACGATCGTGAGTTACTTATCCATAACAGTCCAAAAGGAAAGGCTCCTTATCAGAGCAGGAGGGCTCTTCTAGCCATCCAGGGCTCCACAGGAATGGAGCTCCTTCCTATAGCCCAGCCGCTCACACACTCAACAGCAACAGCTTGTCTCTGTCACAGGACAGGTCCCCCTGCTTCTGGGACTCTCACTTCTCTTCTCCCTATAAAACAGCTGATTCTACCCACAAGTCTCAGTTCCCAGTATGACCATCTAAAACAGGCAAAACAATAAGCCAGCTGAACCACAGGTCACAACACAGACTCTGAAATTGTGTTCCAGAAGTATATTTTGACATCAGCAGGGTAAAAAGTGGAAGGAAGAAGGGAAAGGTAAAAATGTTGTGTGTGATTTAAATTGCTGTCAGTTTAAAAGAGACCCCAAACTACAACATATATTATCTAACCTCCACTCCAATCAAAAGAAACAACCTTGTAGTGCATACATAAAAGATAAAGAGGTCTGGGGATTTAGCTCAGTGGTTCTGGTGCCTGCCTTTGCAAGTACAAGAGCCAGGGTTCCATCCCTGGTAACCACATACAACAGTATTGGGTGTGGTGATTTACACCCACCAGCAATCAGAACCACATACCACAGTGCTGGGCGTGGTGGCTCACACCTGCAATCCCAGCACTCAGGAGGCAGAGACAGGACGATTGCTGTGATGTGAGTTGGAGGGCCAGCCTGAACTATAAAGTGAGACCTTGCCTCAAAAAATAAATAAATAAATAAATAAAATAAAATAAAGAAAAATATCACTGTGGTTCTTCTACAGAATGGAGTATTACTCTGCCATAAAAAATGATAAGTTTGAATCATTTCTACTTAAATGGACATACCTTGAGGATATCCTCATAAGTGAAATAAATAGGGCACAGATAGGTACATATCGCATCTTTTCTCTGGTATGAGAAAATAAAGCTGTAAATGAGTCCTAGCATTGTATGTTATATATTGTGAAATAGAAAATGCTCAATGTAAAATAGGGTGAAAGGGGAAAATGTTGAGACTGTAACAAAATAGTAAGGAAACAAATTTTATGTATATGGGGGGGTGGTAGGGTGGGTAGGGCTATGGGAAAAAATGAGAATTAAGTTGTGTCTTATACTGGTACAAATCCCCATTATGGAATGCAATCATGATGTGTATATTTAATGTACCAATAAAGATTTTTTAAAAAAGAAAGAAAAATATCAAAAACTGCCACTGTGTCACAAAACCAGGGTGCGTGGCTTTAATGGGTAGTGAAATGATTAGTATAACAGCACTAGGATGTCCTCTTCCATATCAATAATCACCTTAAATGTTTGCATGAACCACAGATGAAAGACCAGGGGTACAGCTCAGTTGGGGAGCATGTGTCCCCCCAGAACCTGGATTCTGAACCCCACATGGTCCTGAACCCTACAGGACCTGGGTCCCATTCTCAGCAAATCATCTCCTAGAAAAAGATGAACACGTGTAACGGGCTGAGTTATCCTATAAAAGGTCCAGAGCATCTGAATGGATTATTAAAAGCCAAGTCCAACTGCACGCTTTCTACTTGTAAACAGGTGAAAAAGACATTCCGTGTCACCAGCAGCTATCAGAGAGCTATGCTTATGTCAGGCTAAATGGACTCTCCATCCAAAGTTGTTAAAAAGAAAGATTGTAAGAAGAAGAAGATAATTCTGTCCTGATGGTGTTGTGTCATCCAGAAAATAACAATTATAAATATAAACATGACTGTGCACCTAAACAGCCTCTACATAAACCTAAATGACACTTTTCACAGAAATTTTTTTAAGCATATTAATAAAAATGAATGATGTGGGACAAACATGACAAATACATTCTCTTAGCCAGATCAGAGGGGGCAGGAAGACAGCGAATCTGAAACCTAATGGAGTCGGTCTTGTGAGCCGGATGTCTGAGGGACACGGTCTCCTACAGCAGTCAGGGACATCCAAGCCCTAGCAGGCGGTCCCTCTGCTGTGCCTTCCCCTGTGCTTCCGGAGCCAGGACAAGGGAGGAGGCATAATCTTTCCCCTCCAGGGTGTGGCTCACTCTTTCGACACGTTTTTGTAAATTCCCCAGCACCACTCCCAGTCTGAGTTTGTCTTTCTTCACAGCACTTTATGTTCCGGACCCTGTGACGTTCTGAGAAGCAAAGTTCCTGTGTGGCTTGGTGCCGTCAGCTGGAGCCATGAGAAAACAAGCTACTTCTCACATAGGATACAGAGGCAGCGGAGGCTGTGATTGAAAATGTCCCCAGCAGGCCCACTGGCTGACAGCCCATTTGCCTTGATGGCCTTTGGAGTGAGTGGACGGTGAGGGCTCTAACTTAATGACTGATTAATCCCTTTAGATACTGGGGGTTGAACACAGGGTCTTTGCACTGAGCCGCATCTTCAGCCCTCTTTACTTTGAGACATGATCTCACGAAGTCACTCAATTACCCATGCTGGTCTTGATACACTCCTGCCTGAGCCTCACAGAGCGCTCGGATGGCAGACATGTCTCCCACGCCTGGCCGTGTTAACCCATTTTGGGTGGATTTATAATTTGATGGCATTTGGGGAAATGATGGACACAGAGGTAGCGTCTAGTTGAAGGGAAAGGGTCGGGACGTGTGGTCGATCTGGCGAGTCCGTGTCCCCGGCGCCTTCCTCTCTGGCTGCTGCTCCCTCCCTCAGTTTCCGGACCATGGGGGAGTCAGCAGCCTTCCCCACCACACCGGTCCATGCCCGTCCACGCCCATCCATGCCCATCCATGCCCGTCAGCCACAACGTTGCTCCTCGACCCTGGACTCACAGTGAAGGGACCAGGCGGCCTTGGACTGAAGACCCTGGAACGTGAGCCCAATCCACCTTCTTCCTCAAGTTGCCCTAGTCAGATATTCCGCCCAGCAACAGGGCACTGACTAACCGCGCTCCAGGCCTGTGCCAGCCTCCCACCGCCCAGGCTCCTCCGCCTCCCCTGCCCTCTCCAGCAGGTCTGCACTCTCGCCACACCGGCGAGCCAAGGGGAGGCTCGGACACGCCTGGGAAAGAGCAAGGTCCGCCCTCCTTGCAGCTGCCTTCTGAGATGAGATCCGTCTTCTAGTCAAACCTCCGCCTCAGAGGGATGGGAACCAGACAACCCACAGCAGAAGTGCATACCTGTGGAGTCACTGATAGTCTCCTGCCTCTTCGGCACCCAGGAACGGAGGTCTGGCACCTTCTGCCTCTTCTCTGCAGACTTCCTGCCCACTCAGCCCCAAAACCGCCTGGACCACTCAGTCCACCCCGGGGAGCTGCCCGCGCCTCACACACCCACCTGCTGGTCTCAGAGCCCCGGGGCAGGCCCGTGTCTGAGCCCGAGCCAGGCTCACCCGGAGCGGGCATCACCTGCGTGGATGCTGGTGAAGGAGGCGCAGTCCTTGTCACACCTTGTCACACCGCTGTGCAGCGTGTTGGGGAAGGAAGACGCTCATTGTTAAACAGAAGAAACAAAAATGAATGACACCCGAATCTGCTCTTCCAGCGCTGCCTCTTGAGTGTCTCAGCGATGACCACAGGTGGCCTTTGCAATGGGAGCTGAGAGCTGCCCTGTGGATGTCCCCGAACACAGACATCCACGCGCCGGTGGCCAAGAGGAGCCTCTGCTCTGGAGTCCACTTGAGCAAGGCAGCCTTTGTAGAGCCCTGCGTCCCCACCGCCAGGTCCCAGCCCTGGAGGAGGTGTGGTGATGTGACTCGGGTGGACACCTGCTGAGGGTCTCCTGTGTGACAGATGCGGTCCTGATCCTGGTCCCGAGGATTCAGACGAGACAGCTGGTGCACAAGTTGGAGTCTGGGGGAGGGGGACACACAGGCCCCGATCGCCCCAGGGGAAGCGTGGGCCTGAGGGTCTGTAGGGGGTGGGATGGGCTTGGGAGTGCAGCGCCCTGAGCAGCTGAGAAAGGCCCTCAGGAGCCCCCCTTCCCCCCGGGGTGCCAGTGCCACGGCCAGCAGCAGCACAGGGAGCAGCTCTCCATCTGCAGGACAGAGGCTTCACACCTGGGCAGCTGCCCCGAGTACGCAGCTTTGTGGGGGATGAGTCCAGGGCTCAACGCCGAGGGTGGCAGGCGGGCCTCCAGCAGCACCGGGGCTGGCTGCAGGGGAAGCAGGAAGATGGTGGAGCAGGCAGCGCTAGCTCACTGTGCCCTCCCTGCGCCCTCCCAGCTGCCGCAGGACTCCAGCAGGCCTGTAGGGATGAGTGATGTGCCCTGGGCCTGCCTCTCTGCCCTCTGCCATCTCCTGTCTCAACATTCAGTGCCACAGCCTTTGGAAACATGAGCCTCTCATCAAAGAGCAGGGACCCAGGGAGGCCGCAGAGGCTTCCGTCCTGGCGGATGGATCACTGAGGCGTTGAGGACTGGGAGTCAAGCGGGTTCGCGACGCGCTGTGCGACGACCCCACATAACACCACGTGGCTCCCTGTAACCCTCTGTGGTGTTGATGGGGGGAGAGCTGGGGCAGGGCCGAGACCTGGCACTCACTGTCCGGCTCTGTCTGTACACAACACCTTAGCCAGTGGACGGACGAGCATGTGGCCCAGGCCAGAGCCTGCGCCTTCGCTGTGGAAACAGCAGGAGCCCTGAGGAGAGGGGGTGGGGTCCGAGGACTCTCACTGCTCTGCGCCCCTCTGGAGACTTCACTCTTCTGCTGGGCTGTGCAGCGCATACTAGCCCAGGGCTAGTAGGAGAGGGAGGGGGGCAGCGGCAGGGGCACTGGAAATGGACCTGGAATGCAGGACGCAGCGGTGGACATGAGATCAGGTGGGCTTGGAGGGGACGCACCCCGTACCAAGGCGTGGTGGGCCCCGGTCTCTGCAGAAGGAAAGGGGACACAGGTTCTATAAGGGACTGGAATATGGTGCTGGCAAGGTGAGTGGGGACCATGGGTGGCTCTTGGGATGGGAGCACGGGGGGAGATTTCCACAGTGGCACAGAGCCGCTAATCACAGCCAGGGTCCTGCGCCCACGTCACAGACCAGCCTGTCGTGACCTCCTCTGCCGTTTGGGGTAGATGATGAGAGAGCACGTCTGGAGGCCAGCCAGCCCCAGCAGGGTCTTCTTGTTTTGTTCCTGGTTGAGTTTCCAACCACATCAAAGTCCATCGCACCCCGGAGCCCCCAGCCTCGCTGCCTCGTCCCTGTTCAATGTGCACAGAGAAAACTGGTCACTGTGTGAGGGTCGCTGCAGGGTCTACGGTGGGAGACGCGATCCCGCTGACGAACCCGCAGGAGCTTCCCCGTCCCGTGGGTCTCCCATTCGCCCGCGGGTCAGGGGTCACTCATGTTGCTCTTTTTCCTGGTCCTGTCTCCAGCCCAGCAGATGCTCTGCAGACAGCGCTTGTGCTGCCCAGTGAGTCTGACCTGCAAGAAACCGTCCTGCCGCGGGAGGGCGCAGCTCAACCCCCAGCTGCCTGGCTCTGGGGACGGCTGAGGGAAAATCCTGATGCCAACTGGAAATTTGACTGGAAATTCCTTCTCACAAAGAAGCAAGAAGTTCATTTGGGAAATGAAAGAAGCAAGAGTTCATTTCCCAAGAGGCAGTGCGTTGTTTCCCATCATGCTTTTTCCAGGGATTGTTTTGTCATTGGGCAGAGGACCAGGAAGCAGCGTTAGTGCTCTGAGGACCCCGAAGGAAAGGAACCTCTCGGGGTGTCCTGTGCCCACAGCTGCCTTACTAGCTTCAGATTCATGTTCATTCATATGTAGATAATGTGGGCAAATTTCCCAAACCAAGACAGCTGGTTTCATCCAACAGAAAATAAAATCTTTTAAAACCTTAGCACAGGAAACACTGAGGAGCTGTCTCCTTAGAAGCCGGGCAAGCCTGTGAAGGGCGAGAGCAGGGTGCAGGAGGGCCCAGGCCGGCGGGATCTTGGCAGAGCTCAGTTGCTCTAGTCCGGCCGCTGGGTAGCAGGACCCCAGCACGGTGGCTCCAGCAGGTGCTCCTAACAGGCCTTCCGACCTCCTTGCTTCCAGCGCCAGGGAGCTGACCAGGCCCCGGGACTGACATCCAGCCGTCTGAGCAAGGTCTGCTGTTTCAGCAGGAAGTTGTACGGGCTGTCGGGCTTCATGGTGTAGAAGACGTTGCTGTCTTTAGGGATCTTCATCTCTGAGGGTTGGACAGAGCGGAGATGAGCGGCGCAAACCCCACCCCTGGAGATCCTCCAGCCCAGTGCAGCGCGACCAGTGACACCTCCTGGGGACAGACCGAGCAGTGGGCCTGACACAGCCGAAGGACTCTGGTTTGAAATGGATTCTGGACCCAGCAGATGGGAAAGCCTCACCCCGTCCCAGGGACTCTGGGTCTACACTGGTCAGGACTGCATCAGCAGGCTTTGCAGAGACCATGGCACCCCTGATTGTACTAAGAGCAAGGACCCTGGGGACTGGAAGCCTCAGCCTGGGGACCTGTGCCAGGGCCCAGGGGGCCCTGAACATCCTGTAGCTTCCCAGTGTCCCTGTGGGCAGTCTGGACTAGTGGCTGTCGTGGGTGTCCCCCTCACTGGACAGACACAGCGCTGACATCGTTTACACAGACATGGGGCGTGCTTGTCTGTGTGCGGGGCGGACCTGTGGCCATTCTGGTCTCCTGAGGCGGAGGACACGGACACAGATGGCACGGGACCTGGCCCGTGTCTCTGAGCTGTGCTCTGGCTTCCGGCCCCTCCCAGCTTCCACACTGTAAAATGGCTTCTGAGCAACTGTCTGCTTGCAACAAACATGAGTTTCACACAGGATGGTCCGGAGCTGCTTCTTCAGGAGCACGTTTCCCCTTAGCAAGTGGACATCCCTGTTGGGGACCCTGCAGCCACTCTGGCAGTGTGACAAGCCTTCGCACTTCCTTCCTTACCACATTGGCTTTGACCTGACCTCACAACCAGTTGAGGACACAGAAGCAGAGCGGACCGAGCTCCTGACTGACAGAGCACCCAGGGCCACCCTGGCAGACACGGTGCCCACTGTCCTGGTCCCAGGCCAGTGGCCGGGGCACCACTGAGCTGTCCCCACCGCTGTGCTCTGACTTACTCTCGCTGTTGGACACAACCTGCAGAAGCTCGTAATACTTGGGGTCATCATCTATGAAGTGCTTCTCCAGGGCCTTCCGGATGATGGCGGGAGTCCGGTCATTGCAGGTCACCTGCATGAAGGTGTGGACACCCTTCAAAGCAGCTCTGCTGGGTCTCCTGGACGGCAGCAGCAGGGCCCCAGGGCACTGAGCATAGGAGCTCTGGCTGGTATGGGGACACCTTCTCCTTCTCCTGCTCCCCGAGGGCAGCCTCCCTATCCACCCAAGGGCCAGAGCACAGATGGGTCCCCTGATCTGTGTGGACAGGGTGAGGCTGCCACAAATGGCTCCAGTCCCCCAGCGGCTGCAGGAGAGGGTCCCCACCCATCCCCCAGCCAACCCTGCCCATACACAAGGTGTGAGCAGCCTCCGGACTCAGTGTTCGGGTGACACCCAGAGTGACGGTGCTGAGCATCTCCAAGTCACCCACCTGCGAAGGTGCCACTCCCCTGGCCTGGAAGCAGCACAGCCTCCTGAAGAGCCTTCCTCCCCCTTCCTCTCTGCAGCAGCCCCTCCCCGACAGAGCCCACAGTCACTGCTGCCTACACAGCTCAGCCCCCAGAGGTTCTGTGTCTGTGAAAGTCAGTGTCCTCACAATGCCTGTGGCCCCAAGATACTGCCTGACCTCACCCTCCGCGCCTGCGCCCTCAGCCCAGGACGCTCCTGGCTCACCCCCAGCCTGCGGCCCAAGGCCCTGAGAGCTGACCGCTCTCTCTCTTCCTCTTCGCTCTCCACTAGAGGGCGACTCGGGAGGTGGAAGTAAATGTGCTCAGTGTGCTGCCCCGGCTGGGAGACGGGGTGGGGAGCTGAGGAGGGGGGTGAGGCCGGAGGACGGCCTTAGCGCCTGCTCACCAAGACACTCTTGTATGTGTTTCCATTGGCCTCCTCCACGCTGACCCTGATGATGCAGCAGTCACCCACCTGCTGGTTGTAGAGCGGCCACACCTGGGGGGACAGAGCTATCAGCAGAGCCAATGGCCCTAAGGACCCCCAGGATGACAGCCAGCTCTGGGACAGCTAGAAGCTGTTCATGAACCTGAGCTCTTTGGATACAAGATAGAGGAGGTCCTGGCACCGTGAAGGGGGAGGGGCCATGACAGACAGTGGCCGCCAGTGGTCTCTGGGTCCCTCCTGCCACCCCGGCCCTCAGTGGAGCATCACATGGGCTGGGTCCAGGGCTGCGGTGCTGCAGCCCCCCAAGGAAGGAAGGAAGTGACACCCATTGGAGACCCAGGGGGCAGAGGTGCAGACAGTGCGGCCCAGGGCCTCCTTGTCCTCCTGGGCCCAAAAGATGGTAAGAACGGCTCCAGGAGACCTCCAGTGTCAGAGTTCTTATGCAGGCCGTCAACTGCCACACCAGGACAGAGGCCGGAGGTTGGGGCTGGGGCTTGGGAAGCTGCTTCTGTGAGCTGCTCAGTGCCCAAGGAGCATGATGCCACTGAGGTGTGCTGGAGACGCTGGCGCTCCTCCCCACAGGCCGGGCCGCCAAGCCGGTCTGGCTTGCTCCTCGCATCTCCAGGGCCATTGTGGGGAGGCAGAGACCGCACCACTGCTGCTGCCAGAGGGGAGCGGAGCCCCCTGGGGGCTCAGAACTGTGCCAGGCCACCCAGGTCACTCACACGGTGGGTGGTGAGAGAGCCAGGCTTTGGACAGGAGCATGGGCTACGTAGAGGGCAAAGCGGGCATGGATGGCAGATGCCCAAAGGGAGACCGGCCTCACCCTACCCTGGTGACCCAGCCACTCACCCTCAGCACAAGCTGCTGTCACCGGGCAGTGAGGCTGCTCGTCACTCACCCTGTGCGCCAAGGCCACAGGCGAAGGCCGGGACAGCGCTCCTGACGCCGACGGCGCCGGGTCGGACTCCAGCTCCGGGCTCTCTGACACAGCCAGCTCCTCCTCTGGAAGTGACAGCAGCGCTGCACGGAAAAGATCCTCAACATCAGTCTAGCCCAAGCCCTTCCACGCCTGCCAAGGACTCCTCAAGCCCAGCGCCCACCCCAGGGCCACAGCTCAGACAGCTGCCCCCCGGAGGGCTCCACAGCACCGCCTGTTCAGGCCCGAGCAGGCAGAGCCTCAGCGCCGACCTCACTAGTGTGTTCTGACGTCCTCACCCAGGCTTCCTCACCCTCAGACTTGGCCTCCATGTGACCCAGGTCCCGAAGCTGGGCCAGGAGGAGGCGGGCACGCTGCTCCAGGTCTGAGCCGGGGAAATGCAGCTGTACGTACTCCACCAGCTGCTGCAGGCACGTGAAGTCCGGAGGCTCATGGAAGTGCTGAGGGCAGGTGTCCAGCCAGGTGCTCAGGATGGTGGAGATGGCACTGGGTGGGCAGGCAGAAACAGGGTCAGGGCCTGCCCTCCCCTTTCGCACGGTCCCAGACCTCAGCCCTGCAGCAGGCATCACGAGTGTGGGAGCCAGAGTTCGCCCCACCTTCCCACTTCACAGCCCGTGTCCCCGCCCGGACACAGGAGCCCCCTCTTGAGCAAAACACACTCACTCTCGGAGTTGGCCCTGACGTTCACCACCTTTGCCGAAGCAGGCAAGGATGTGGCTGTACCAGCAGGAGCTCATGAGCGTGTCACATCTGTAGCCAGAGGGGAGAAGGGAGTCTGATGGTTAGAATTCTCCCTGGGGGGAAAGCGGCCTCTCTTTACTCCCTCAGGCCCAGGCCTTAAATGCTACCTCGTCCTCCCCCTGCTCAGATGAGTGGAAAGAATATCCAAATGCCGCCCCAGGAATTCTGCACCTAGCTTCAATTTGGCTGAGAGAGTGGCGGAAGCCCGGAGACGTGTGTGGTCCCCGTCACCCTGTCACCTCCGCTCTTCACTACAAAAGACTCTTGCACACAGGGCACCGTGAGTCCCGGCAAAAGGCCTCTCCAAGGCCTTGAAGCTGGTGCTGAACAAGGCCTCCCTCCTCCACACTGACTGTCCTCCTTGGGCTTGGTCAGCGGGAGCAAATGAACCTGAGCATGTGGACCCAGGCAACTTGTAACACGGACTGTCCCTTCCTCGGACTCCATGTGCCATGACTAACTCAGAGCAAGGGTCCTCCTGTCTTTCTCCCTGAGTTATTCCACAGGCCCAGAAATGCATCGTGTGTGTGTGTGTGTGTGTGTGTGTGTGTGTGTGTGTGTGTGTGTGTCTGTGTGTGTGATGAGCAACCCCGCCTGGATCTCTCGGGGTCCTCTGCCCCTCACCATAGTCCTGCTCATATCTAGGACAGGAAGCACCAGGCATCATGCGGAGCCTCCCACACAGAAGGGGAAACCGCTTTGTCTGAGGTCTCAGGGAAGTGAGAGGCCCAGGGCTATCAGCCCATCTCCCAGGGTGGGTGGAGGTCACACGTGAAAGGCCCAGGCGGGCACTACAGGGCTCAGCTTCCTTGATTCTGACAACACTCCCGAGGCTTCTTTGAGCACCCCGGTCTCCACAGAGCAGACTGAGCATTGCCTTCTGAGAACCCAGCCAAAAGGTGGCGACCCCCGGCCCGTGGGTGGGACTCGCACCTTCGCAGCAGCAGCTCCAGCACCTGCTGTGTGGTGCTGACTGATCGGTAGCTTTGGAGAAATCTGTGGAGGAGCCAGGTGTCCCCGCGAAGCACAGAAGGCACCAGCTCATTCACCATGCTCTCTCGCGCATCCTGCAGGAGCATTTCCAGACAGCCCCGAACTTCCAGGCTCTGGCCAGATGCATTTTTTCCCTGAGGTGGGACCAAGGATGGAGATTCAGACATGGAAATAGTAGCTCTGTTAGTCATTTATTTTTTTATCACTAAGAAAAAAAAATATCCAACACCTGCAACTTATGCAGGAGAGCTTCACTCCTGCTCACGGTTTAGTGTTCGGTTCGTAGCTGGCTCCAAGGTAGAAACTGCATTGTGGGCAGCCATGGTCAAGAAAAGCTGCTCATAGCATCCACGCAGAATGAGAAAGGAGGCCGCAGGGACAAGAACATCTTCAAGGTGAGGCACCCTGCAACCCCCCTCCTCAGTCTGGGCTCCATTCCTAATAGCTATGAACTCATGGATCAATAACCCACTGATGAGAATATCACCTGAAGGGTCTGGTCTTACTGCGAGCCCCACCCTCACACAGGAGAGCAAGGAGGACATTTTAGAGTGAACCACAACCCTAGCAAACTGCCTGATGGCCACAACACACAATGTAACACTATGGAGATTTCCAAAACTGGCACATGGGCACAGCCACACAATAGCACACACACATACACACACGCACCCGGGGAGAGGCTGAGCCCACACAAAAGGCAGCAGAGGTAGCCTGGCTTTGTGGACCTGCCCTCAGCTGCTCTGTGTTACCTTTCGATTCTTTGAAAATAACCACAGGTGTCCAGGACCGCAGGAGACCAATGGTCTCCAAATGTGGCCAAGTCCTCCACCGTGTGATCTCCTGAGGCCTGAGCCCCTGGAAGTAGGGAGACAAGACAAGAACATCCTGTTACATGCAGAGAGCCAGGTTCACTTCAGTTGGCTATTGATGTGGGTGCCTGGCAACAGGGTTCCAAGCTCCGTCTGGTCATTCAGGAAGTGAGCTCATCTCCTATAATCCCTTTAACTGACTTGTTCCTCACACAGAATTTCTTCAAAGGCCCAATGGTGTGTTCACGTTTCCCTGCCCACACAGTCCACACAACTAGACACAATAATATCAAAACATCCCACCCGTTATCCCCAGGCCTGACGGGGTTAGCAAAACAGAAGACAGGCCCGGGGTCAGACCCAGATACTACGAGCATAAATTTTACAAGTCAGAGAGTCAGGCGAGGGCTTAGAGTTGGGTTTAAGAGATGGCTTCAGAGTCCTGGTTAAGATTTAGTATTGAGATTAGGGTTAGTGGTTAGGGTTCAGGGACAGGCTTTAGGATTATAATTAGGGGTTAGACTAAGCAATAAGATTAGTAGTGGTAGCAGTCTGCTTTAGGGTTTATGGTTTAGGGTTAAGTTTACAGTAGGGATTAGAGTTGGATTTTGTATTTGTGGTTCAAGAATGTGTTCTGGTTAGATTTAGGCTTAGGTCTAGAGCTAGGGCAGTTAGGACTTAAGTTTGTTAGGGATAGGATTTAGGATTTATGCTTAGAGTTTGTGTTAGGTTACTTTTAAGGATTAGTTTAAGAGTTAAGAATTAGGTTTAAGATTAGCTTCATTAATTAGCTATGCTGATAATCATTTTCACAGTTTGACTGCGTTTGGAGACATTCCCGCTGTTTGGCTTCCTATAACTCTTTTTGATGTTTGAAGTTAAATTCCCCCATAAAGCTGTTCTATCACCTTCTGAAGCCTCCTCTTTTCACTCAGTCTCTGAAACACACACCAGAGCTACCATCTGCACAGACACAACTCTCATCCTGCCTGGGCTCTGACCCCCATCTAAATCCTCCATCCTGCAGCATGGGTGCTGTCCATACCGGCCCCTGCATCACGGAGACACTGTTTTTACCCAACCAGCTCGATACCTTGCACAAATATCCACTCATCTTACCGAGGCTCAGAATCCCTCCTTAGGCTGGGATTCCTCCAAGTGTGGGTGCCATCCTCAGCTCTACCTGAAGCTGAGACCCCACATCAGATGCTCTCCACAAGGCCTCTCTCCTCACCCATTTAGATCTCTGTGCTCCCATAAAGAATGACCTCAGATGGAGAAGTCATCCCAGCCCCTCACTGCGGGCACCCTCCTTGACCCACTTACTGCTCTGTGCCAGGCCAGTTCTGTGAGTGGACGTCGTGTTCAAGCTCGGGTTCTCCATGCCAGACACCTTCCCATCGCCATGGGGCTATTTTCATCACTCTACCTGGGCTCCACTATCCCACCCACTCCCTTCTTGGTCACCCTGCTCCCTGCTAACCTCCAACATGCTCAGCCAGACCAGCACTGCTCTCCATCACGCCCCGCCACCTACCATACCTGGTCCAACCTAATGCTTTATTTAGAACTGGAGCAAAGCATGAGGGAGGGTGAGGTGGTCTCAAGTTCTCTGCATTTTGCTACTGGACCAAACCCACGGCTGCACGTAGACAGAAGTACATGTTTCCATTTTCCTCCCAGGAATGACCACTGCCTCAAACATTTTACCAGGCCTAAGGAGGAGGCAAAGTGTGACTGTAGAGTTGTGTCTCTGGCTCATCTAAGGCCCCTTATGAAGGGATTGTGTTGTATCGAAAATAAGCCTAAAAGCAGAGTGGCTTATGGAAGCAGCGCTCGTACTTCTCAGTCATATTACATAGGGGCTCAGAGTCTGCTCAGGGGTTGGCTCATCACAGGAAGCCCTATGTCACTTGCATCTCAGTAGATCTGCTATTTGAATACAGCTCAGATTCATTACAGTTTAGAACAGTGACTGTTTTGTCCACTGGCATCTGGCCCACTAGGATGAGTTACTCTTTCTCGTGCCCCATAAACACTTAAAATGATAAACTCAAAGAAGCAAGAGTCTTACTAAAAAGTAATAGATCAACAATTTTTCAAAAGAGCTGACAAAATCTCAAAAATACTTCAAGGACAAATGTTCAACTGCGAGGATTTAGAGTCCACAGAGACCAGTCTGTGTTCTTTGTGACTGCTCTTTCCGGTCCAGTCTGAGAGGCCCGCGCATCACCTCCGCTCCAGGAGCCGTCAGACGGTTGCCTGTTGGGCGGCCATGATTGTGACGGGAACGCTTTTACTCTTGTTACCATTACTCGAGCATTTCCACAGTAGAGACACACGCTCAGGTATCCCGCCTTTCTTCGTCCTCTTTTTCTGCACTCTCTCCCTAGTTAGGATGCACTTTCACCTTCTGTTCTTTCCAAGTACCTGCTGGATCATTCTTCAAACCAAGTCCCCCACTTTGTAGCATGATTATTTCTAGTTCCCCTAAGCGCCCTCGCCTGTTAGGAAAGATAACAAAGTTCTTCTCCCTAAATGAATGCCATCCTCCTCGTAATAGTGAATCCCAGTTGAGAGCTTACTAGTACACCAGGCATTCTTCTAGGTGTCTGTATAAATTAATTATTATTTTTCAAAAAAGGAGAAGTATGGGCTTCAAATGCAAAGCCTGATAGTCAGACATTAACACCATGCTGTTAAGCACCAACTAGAGTAACGGGACAACCCGTTACACCGAGTTTTCGCTGCCGTGGAGACAGTGGTGTGCGCTGCTTGTCGACGTAAGTGCACGGGCCGGCAGCAGGCCTCGGTCTTACGTGAGTCCTTCCTACGCTGCCACGCTCCCAGGTGCCGGCGGCTCCCTCTGTGAGCAGTGACCGCTCGGCCAGAGTACTTCACTAATCCAAGTCGGCTGATGTGAGTTTTCTCTCACCGCAAAACAAGTCCTTGGAAGCTTCTTCTCCACTTAAAACACTCTCGTATCTTTTCTCTGATATGAGAAAATGAAGATGTAAATGAGTTCTAGTATATATAGTTGATATTGTAAAATAGAAAATATTTAAAAGGAAAGAGGATGTAGGGGTAAATAACGAGGGAAAAAGAATGTGATAGTAATTTTTTTAAAAAAAGGAAACAAAGCTTATGTATACAGGGGGTGGAGAAGGCAGGGCAGGTGGGGGAAGGGAAAAATGAGTGTCAAGTCATGTCACATTCTGGTACAAACTCTCAATGTCGAATGTGATGATGATGTGTATTCACAATGTACCAATAAAGATTTGAATTAAAAAAAAAAAAACACCCTGCTGTTTTCTCATTCCCCCTCCAGCTCAGAGAAGGAGCTGCTTCTCCTTCCTTCTCATTTAAATCCTTGCTTGTTGTTAGAGATGTTATCCCCCTAATTATCAGTCTCTTAGGAATCTCAAATATTCCCTCCACCCCCTGATATCAACAGTCTAGCCCAGAGCATTCCTGCTGAGCCTCCCCCACAGCTCTTTGAACTTTTCTTTTGAGATAGATTCTCATTCCATCATTAGACTGCTCAGACAGAATTTGAGTTTATGATTTTCCTGCCTCAGCCTCCGGCTGGCATCCCGAGTCTGTGTCACCACGTCTTCCTTTAAGCTGACAACACAAGTTTCATCCATATTCATTTTTTCAAATGTGGTGGCATACACCTAGAGTCTCAGAACTTGGGAAACTCATCACCATGACTTTGAGACCCGCCTGGACTACACAGCAAGCTCGAGGCCAACCTGAACTACAGGAGACTGTCTCAAAGACAAACACACTAATTTTACATGACCTATCTCACTCTCATATCCTGATATCGAAACAGAGATCATCGAGATCAGATTCACATTCAACTGCCAACAAATACCCAGAAATCTCTCGTTATTGCCCTAAAGTCACTGTGGATTCCGGCAGAGCCTCTGAAACCCTGAGACTACTCCAGGCAGAAATAATCATCTGTGGAAACGAAATTGCCCTCTCAAGCCATAAGGACTTTTCCGCAACCATCTTGCAAAACTAAAACTAAGATGACCATCAACAACAGAGGAGCCCAACTTAGCTGCTCTATCAAATCAGGTTGTGTCTCTTGTTGACAAGATGTTGTATCCTTTCTCTGTCAGAGCCACACTTCCTTAGCTTTTCAAGCTCAAGTTCCTTCCCTATTTTCTTTATTCTAAACCTGCATAATAAATTTGGTTATGACTCTCATTGTGTAGAGAGTCAAGAACCACTTTATGGGAGGGCATCCTCAGACAGCATCTGGTGGTATATATGAAGAGATTGCTCAGCTAATGTGTGTATTGGTGTTTATATTTATTTTATAGTAAAATTATATTTTATCCGAGTTGCATAGACTATATTGAAGTTGTTACCTATGCCTTTTTATTTTCTAGCAGAAAATAAAGCAGGGACTTTATTTACAGCAGATATTTTTGGCTAGGGGAGTGGTCCTGCCTGTGACATCTGTCACTTGAGGAAGCCAATCCTCAACATTCCCACTGTCATCCCTGCAGCAGGCAGACCAGCACCTCCATTTGCCACTGATAAAACTGAAAATGGTTCTGCAGACAAAATTCAACTGCTCTGGTCCAGCCCAAGAAAGGGAAACTACAGGTCCAGCCTGCAGTCCACCTGACCCGACTGCAGAACTTCACAGCAGAATAATTATGAGTTTCGTTTCTTTATAGGGTAACTGAACATGTTTACATTCTTCAGGCTTGCATAAGTAGGACAAAATGTCTCTTAATGATAAATGTTTATATACAAACAAAACCCATCATTGAATTTACAGTAACTTATCAAACAGTAACTAGTACAAGAGGAATGACAGGAAATGCATCATTCTTACAGTACACTATGCAATCTGACAGTCTTACACAGGAACTGATAAAGTTTAATAACCAGAGAGGACAACAGACCAAGTTTCAAGGTGGGAAAGTACTATGTTTGAGAAATGGTGGCAGGGGGGTAGTTACCCTGTCAACTAGCTATATAGGATGTGGCAAAAGCACATTCTTTGTCATTAAAAAAACCCCCACATACTGCACATACTATTTACTTGCAAAAAAAAAAAACCCTCAGATGGTGTTTCAGTGTAAATTACCAGCAAACTTCAACTCTTTTGTAGCAGATACTTTGTTTTCACCTTCTTGTTCTCCCACCCCAGCCTGCACCATGAGATAGGGAAGGTTGTTCTCAAGATCATTCCGGTAAATCATAACTACTCCCATGGGCACTTGCAATGATCTTCTTGGGCATGGTCTAAAAGAGCGCAGGGCGCAGGCCTGTCTCAACTCCGTGTGGGAACCCACCAAGGTGAGGGCTGGCACCATCTTGGGGTCTGTCTCAGCCATTTCCTGTTCCCAGCGTGGCAGGGATTCTCATGCCATCACTTCCACTTCTGCTTGTCCATCCTGACGACTCCAGCAGACACTTCCATGATGTCAGACCTCGCGACTTCTTCTCACTTAAAAAAAAAAGTACCCAGTAAAAACTTGAAAGTTAAATGATTTTAATCGAGAATCAAATTGCATTTCTACAGAGAGTACAGAGCTGGTTATCTGTGTCCCTCAAAAACTCGCCCTTACCCTTTGCGATGGGTACTGCATCACTGAGCTCAGCTCCTGGCAACCAATGGCCTGGACTTTTTCTCTAAATTCTGCTTTGGGAAGGTTTGGGAGAATATTTCCTCTTACTACCCTGAGACTTCTAATTTTTCATATCCATTTTGACTTGTTTTAATTTTTTACCCAATTTTAACTGCATGAGCTTTTAGAAGTCCTTTTCTGCGATTTTCATTAATTGATACTAATATATTTACGAACATATTCCCAAAAGCATAGGCCGCCGTGAATGTATGTGGAGCAGTGAACTGTCTTCCAAGATGCACACGCAAGGAAGTGCCAATAGCAAGGAGGTCGCTGCGTGTACACACACACAAACACACGCACGCACGCACATGCGCACACATCGGCATCTATTCACAAATGTTGCGGGGTGTGTGGGCCTGAGATGGGGAAGTTCTCTGGCTAACTTCACTTAATCTCAGGAAAGGAAGAGAAAACTGTTCTAAATAAGAATAGGCTGAACAGGAACATATGAATCACCTATGATTGAAGGGTGTGAAGGGACCTAGGGCAGCAAGTTTGAGCCGGCAGGCGGAGCTGCCAGAGGAACCCTAGCGATAACGTCCTCGAGACACAGACACATCTAGGCCTCATCTTGCTCCCCCACCATCACAGGCTCGCTTGCTCCCATTCTGCGCCTCTTCTCTCCAATTCCCTTCTAATTAAACTACAGCCAATTATTATTTAGTAAAGACAGTCCCATTTCCTCCGGCCGTTCATATCCATTTTCATTTACTTTTGGATACTTTCTGGTTTCCACATCATGAGAGAAACACGGGCCACTCCCCCACCCCACCCTCTGATTTCTCCTACTGGAGATCTTCATGCCCACCTGTCTGACACTGAACTTGCTGTCTTTCTCAAGCCATCAATCTTGAGCATTTCCAAGCCACATTTCTATCTCTAGTCTTTCCCTTAACATCCAGTGGAGAGTTCTTTTAAATGTTTTCTTACTAGTCTTTGAAGAAAAGGTCACAGAACGCCAACTCTGCTTTTTCAATTTGTCCTTTTGTATTTCCTGGGAAGTCTATGAATTCCATATCATTCCCCTCAAATGTATTTTAGCAGAAAACTCTTGAACAGCCTGAATTATACACCAAGACCTTGCTCACAAAGAAGAATGGAACAGGTTGAGGAGATTTCAATTGGGATCAAAGGTTCTAGTAACAGTTGGACTGTAGGGCATATATTCTGGTCAAAATTGGTCCACATTTTGTACATGTCCTGAGACACTGGATGAGACTGAATATAAGAGGAATGGATTATTGAACCTGGCAGAGGATATTTCAAGACAGCCTAATGTTCAGACTGTAGCAGGGACACTACTTGCTTTTAGTGCAGTTTACACTAAAAGCCAGGAACAAAAATCTCATTTGAAAAGTTTTCAGTTTGGTCAGAAAGAAGACCTTACAAAATCAGTGCCTTAGAAAAGAAGGTTGCTGAAAATATTAAGAAGAAGCCAAGAAATTTACAACAGGACAGTAGAAAAGATGGCTTGAATTCTTCAGAAAAATCATCAGGACCATACCCTTCTCAGGCTCAAAACTGCAAAAGTAAAGGACTTGGCTTTGAAGAGAGAGCCCCACGGCACCCTGGTTGAGAAGGATTAGGAAATTGACTCTTCAGGATTAGGTTTGCAGTGCTCAGCTCTCCCGGCAGTTAGAGGCCTCAGGAGTCGTGACACAAGGGGGCCTGGCTACTGCTCTAGCTGTTATCAGTCCTTGATATTACTACATGGTGCTGGTTTTCCAGGAATGGAAAAAAATAAGATGCCTTAATTTGTTTTTCTCATTGCTGGGACAAAATAATCAACACTCAAAGTTCAAAGCGTAAAAGTTTA
Organism: Petromus typicus; assembly: GCA_004026965.1. Lineage (NCBI taxonomy): Eukaryota > Metazoa > Chordata > Mammalia > Rodentia > Petromuridae > Petromus > Petromus typicus. The sequence goes on along the minus strand of PVIR01011835.1, from coordinate 21,412 downwards.
TTTCAGCTCATAGTTTGTAGAGGTTTCAGTTCATAGTCACTTGGCTCCAAAACAGGGTCGCACGGTAGAGAGGTATCCCAGAGGAGAAAGAGCCCCGGGAGAGCAAGAAGAGAGTAGAAATGCAGCAAGCGGCAGAGGCAAGCCTGCCCGCCCTCTTTCCTTCTCTATTCCACACAAGATGCCAGCCTGTTGATTGGTGCCATCTGTACCCAGGCTGGGCTTCCAGAATCCACACTGTCATCCCAGTATCCCACCCTTAATCCACATTCACCCTACTTCAGCCACCTATGAAACTCCTCGTCTATGACCATGTGAAGATTTGAGGGGAAATCTAGATATAAACCATAACGCAAGAGCTGTGTGGTTAGAAAGGCTTCCATTCAGATTTCAGAAGAAGGCCTGGGAGGCCAGGCAGTGTGAGAGGTAGTGCAAGAATCTGTGAAAATGACTCCAGGAGTGCAGTGGAAACCCCCAGAAGTTCCAGAAGCAGCTAATACAGAGCAGTTGAGGAGCGTCACACCTAGTAAAAATACCCAACTCAACAGAGAAGTCATGAGACCAATGGCCACCAGAAATACTGTAGGATGGGGCCACCCAGGCCCTTTGGATTTCATGTCTGTGCCCTGAGTGCCAGGCAAAGAGCTGCTGTCAACCAGCTTAGGGTTCGTTTCAGATGGAATCGTGAGTTGGCAAAGTGAAGGTCCGCTAGCAGTTCTGATGTCAGCAGATGACACTGAATAATGCTGGATGCCAACGGGTGACACCATCAGCTGTTGGTCACTGCCAGTCACAGCTGCCACTGCCCAGGGCTGGCTTGTACCAGACATGGTGGGCCAACTGTACTGGACATTGGTCTCTGCTACTCCTCTTTATTGGCGGCTGGTCTCTGGAGCTCTTTGGTGTTAATAGTTCTCAGTGTTTACTTCTCTTTCCCTTGAGCCAACTACTCTGGCCACATTATTCAGAATAAGAATTTTGAGTAGGTTTAAAAGACTTTTAGATCCCACACTACATAAAAAACAATTCATAAATAGGTTTATATGACCACTTAGTTGATTTCTCCTTAGTTACCTGCAGTCTGTGACAGTATTTCTGTCTCTATTTGCCTTCTGTGGCTGATAATTTCACATATTATGTCAAATATCACACAGCTGAAGGCGTCTCACACTTTCTCATAATTAGGGTGACTTGAGAATACCTCCAATACTGTGTTCAGCACACAGTGTCAGATTTATCATGTCTCCTTTTATCCTTTTTACTTTATTATTTCAACAATTAAAAGTAAACAATTTAGATTTGGTACAGAAACAGAGTTAGCTGGATATCTTATACTCACAAAACAGCCATTTATTGCAGGTACTTGGCCCTTGGCCTTCAGAGACTGAGGATTCTCAAGATTTGTCATCTACCTACAGAGACCCAGGAGAGATCCTGATAAACTATAATCTGAATCCGAAGGCCTGTGAAGCGGGAGAGCTAATGGTAAGTTCCAGCCAGTGATCAGAAGAGGTAGGGATGTTGGAAAGCCCCAAGACAGTCAGACAGAGCAGAACCTACTTTACTCAGTTTTTAGTTCTAGTCAGACCTGCAGGGACCTGAAGAGCGCCACCACATTAGGCTTAACTGTGTCCACTGGTACACAAGTAAATCCTGCCCACAAACATCCTCATCACACCAAGCATGTGTAATCGAACTGAGCGGGATGGCACATGCCTGTAATCAAAGCACTAGGAGGCTGAGGCAAGAGGATCACTGCAAGTTCAAGGCCAGCCTGGGATACGTAGTGAGCTCAAAACCATCTTGCACTACATAAAGAGACTCAGTCTCAAAAATCAAAACAACAACAACAAAAAAATAGAATAATGTCTAACCAATATCTCAGAATCCTGGGGTCCACTCCAGTTAACACAGGGAATCGACCATCACACAATTTTAAATTTTAAGTTAGAAATTTCCTCCTTTATATAGTTATATTCAAAGTTCCATCAAATCAAATGAGTGGTAGAAAATGTCTCATTTCTTAAAGTCAATATTCTTACTGGCTTCAGGCTTAAGGTATTATAAACCCAGAACATATTACTATTAGAAAAATATAGAATCTTTGCTGCTGATGATCTTGGCTCCAGAGAGAAGCACTTTAGGTAGATGACTAACCTGGTGGCCTCTGTCTTGCTGCCCTCATGAAGGATCTGCTCCAGCCTGCATGGTGTGTGCACAAAATATTTTGAAACCCAGGAAACAGATCCTGTGTTTTTCTAACTTCTTTCTCTGTTTCCTCTTCTGGCTACACCTTGTGTCCGATATCATCAATATCACCAGGGGTCCAAGAACACAGACTATGACCATTAGAATTTTAACAATGGAAACTAATAACTGAAGGGTTTCCACACATCCTGTTGAAGTTCCAGGGATTAGAGGCCATCTTTCAGGTGGGCTGGCACCAAAGTCGGCATCAGAGAGTGGGAAGCGCTGCATGTCTGTGTGTGCATACATGGGCATGTGCATGTGCATGTGTACACATAGTCACATGCTTTTCTGTCTCCGGCTACTATCAGAGCATCATGAAAAATGTGGTAGTAAATGTGCCATTTGACAAAGGGGGAGTGAGCAAGCAGGATGTCTGTGACCTCTCTGGACAGAAATTTAGAGTCAGCTATTGCAAGACTGCAGTGTACATATGAATGAAGATGAGAGATATAGACTTATGCACAAAACCACAAAACGCACATACGTGATTATCATAGGTTTGCCGTAGAATGTAAGAATCTGTTTCTATTTATGTGTCATCTACACATGTGTAGATATGTGTATATATTCACACATACAAAGAAGAGGACAAGACTGTAAGGAAATCCAAAGGAAAGTCTTAATGATCCATTACCCACACCTCTAGATGTTGGGACTACCTCCTCTCATCCTTCCACTTTGCTATATCTTTTAGATTTTATACCAGTATCATGTTTCTGATGGAAGTCATTTCTGCTGTAAGAGGAAAAATGAGAGGAATCAGGTGGAGGTATTTAGTAGGGAGGATGATTTTACAGTGAGATGTTGGACAAGACCTGACTCTTCCGCTCTTCCATGGAGACAGAACATGAGGCAACTTTGTCTGAGGGGAACATTACCCCAAAAGAGACAGGAATTGGTCATAATATTAAGTACCTGACACTCTTCTTCCAAGTATCATCTCCTTTTTCTCTTTGAAGCTTTCAGAATTTCTGGGGAATTCCCTTTCCTCCATTTCCATGGTGTCCTCATCCTCCAGCAGCAATCATTACAACACAAGGGACCCCATTTCTGAACCAAGTTTTTATGACAGTATCTCTGAGGAACGTTTCACCCATGAAGACACCTTCCCCTCTGTGGACACAACTTCCTGGGAACACATGACTTCTGACACAGGGTCTTGGGTCGACTTCCTGCCTCCTACTTTCACAGGGTCAGGGAGGACGGAAAGTAAAAGTACAGCCATCATCAGATGATATGAAGTTCAGGGTTCCAAAGTAACCATTACGGACCTGGGATGCAGATGCTGACGGTGCAGCGAGCCACTCAGGATGTCTGGCAGACATTCTGTCCACCTGTCTAGAAAAAGCTGAAAGAGGGTGAAGGAAATACAAAAACAGTGACAAAAATCAGAAACACGGAAAAGAAGTTAAGAAAAATGACAAAGATAAAAAGTGAGAGGAATCAGGTGGAGGCATTTAGTAGGGAGGCTGACAAAGATGATGGCTCCGTGTTTTCTGAAACTGTAGAGGGAGGAGGGTTTCGACCGTGCAACCCCCTCCCTCCCACATGGCTCAGCTCAGCCATCAAGGACAATTGTCAAGAGTTGCCCAAGAACAAACCATCAGAAAATGAAAATGTCATTCAATGCGCTGAGCTGTCTCTGATGTTTGAGGAACAGGATTTTGCAGAGGGGAGTACTGAGGTGCCTCCCCAGGGCAGGCCCAGCAGGGGTCCCCATAAAACAGGGCTGGACCCAGGGCACCTGACAGGACCAGCAGAATGATAAGGAAGAAAGAACTCAGAGGGGAGGTTTCAGGAAAATACAAAGGAGCATCATAAGAAGGAGGAGGACAGGAAGGCATAGTTGTTTTAAAATTATGCATGTGTGTGTCTGTTGACAAGTGCTGAAACTTTGCATCTACTGCGGGACTACTTCAGACAAAACGATTTGAGTTCTGTAAATGACTCTCAACACTACCTGTGCAGAATTCTTTCTTTTCTTAGCAGACAAAGAGCCAGGTGACCAATAGTCCAAAAGTAAGCTCTACAGAGACCTGCCAGACCTCAGCAGTGGAGACAGATGAGGCAGGAGCTCCTTCTGCCACACAACCACCCCATGTCCCAACCCAAGGCACACCTTCTGCTGGATGAGAAAGCAAGGACTCTGCTATCCGAGGGGGGGAGGAGCCGTGAGTGGCCCCCCAGAGACTCTATTAGTGTGTAACAGAGAGAAGGTGGCTGATTAAAGGCCAGGCGAACCACTGTGAAGAAACCCTTAGAGAACTAGGTTACCCTGTCTACCCAGATTTTAAATGGTTTGATACCTCATACTGATCTTTTATATGCCCATATGTTCAGTTTTTTCTCAATAAAACAGGTGCTCTTGTTATTCTTATCTGCTTCTTTTGGCATATTGTCCCTATTCAAGTTGAAAGTATATATGTTGTCTAGATAACTAAAATTAATTCTTCAGAAATTTTAGGTAGCATGATGCTTGCTCAACAACGTATTCATTTTCTCTCTTCTCCTCTTCCTTATTGTATTTTACCCTACTTTTTTTTAAATCACCTTCATATTCTCAGTCTATATCAACTTGCAGCCCCATATTCAGAGGTGAGCAGTATGAGCCATTAAATAAGAATTATTCTTATTCTTTATCGTTTTCCTGAAGATGTGCCCAGGAAACAGTTCAAGGAACAGCCAACAGTGAAAGTTCGGGTCAACACTCAGCAGCAACACCCTCGGCAGCTGGGGAATGTATGCCCAGATCCCTTCCACAGCTAGCGGTAGATGATGAATATATTTCTACTCCGAATTCAAGTTCAAGGCTCTTATCACAACATAGCTGCCTGCGTCCATAGGACATGACAAAGGAGATTTTATGATCATGAATATTTTCTTTCCTTTGGCCCAAACAGAGACCGTGAACTATGATTGGGACGGTCTTAGCCAAAACCATAGAACAGAACACTGGGCTCAGTTGAATGTGACCTTAAAAGATCTGAAATAAAACCCAAACCAACCAACCAAAATCAGGTAACTGAACTTCAGACTCACACACAGATTTAATATTGTAAAACTCCACAAGATATTTCCCTCACTGACTAGAATGTGGCAACATCCAGCTTTCCAGTTTGAGGTACTGACAAATTAAAAACAAATTAAAGTTTAAAAAAAACCGCTGTAATAAATTGCTCTGGGTAATGAGAAAATGCCTTCCAAACAAAATGGGATGTATTAGTTACTTTCTCATTGCTGGGACAAAATACCCACAAGTTAAATAAAGAAAGTTTATTGTAGCTCACGGTTTGTGGAGGTTTCAGTCCGTAGTTAGCTGGCTCCGAGCAGGAGGTACGGCGGAGGAGGCGGCAGAAGAGAAACAGCTCATTACAGAAAAAGCCTGGACACTTCCCTTCCATTTTATTCTACCCAGGCTGCAAACCTATTGGTTAGCACCACCCACATGCAGAGTGAGCCCTCCCACAGAAGTACACTAAACCAATCAGTGGACTAATCCAGTTATCACCTATTGATAATCAAACACCATACTCCCATGATCCAGGCACCTGTGAGAAGTTCCACCTACGAGCATGTGAGTTGTTCAGGTGACATCTTGATACAAGGTATAACATTCAGGCACAGCCACCAAAAGATTCATGCATATTCCTTTACAAAAAATGCATAAACTCCACCTCTAAGAGTTGTCATAGTGCTAACAGTTTGGTATTATTGAAAAATCCAAGTCCAAGGTCTTCTCTGAGATTTAAAGCAAACGCTTCACTGAGCCCATGTAAAAATGGAAAGAAAGTTAAACACTTCCAACATACAGTGGCACCAAATAATCATTCCCATTCCAAAAGGTAGAAATACTGGGATAGAAAAGAATGAAACTAAAGCAAGTCTAAAATCCAACAGGACCAACATTAAGTCCTGTAGTTTCATGTCCAACACCTGGGGCAAGTTTTGGCAAGATGCGAACTCCAGAGGGCTTGGGTGGCTCTGCCCTTATGCCACTGCTACTGGCTGTATCAATCATAGCTTCTCTTTGGGGCTGGCTTTGTTATCTCCTGGTGGTTTTCCTCAGAAGACCCATGCTCCTGACTCCTCCACACTTCTGGGGGTCTCCACAGCACCGTTGGCTTCACCGTCACCGCTTTACACAGGGGCGTGCTGCCTGGCCTCCCAGACCTGTCTCTGAAATCTGAGTGGAAGCCTTCCTGACCCCACAACTCTTACATTCTGCACACACCTAAAGCCAGCACCATACGGGTGATACCACGGTCTGCCCCTAGCTGGAACAGCACCCAGATTTCTTTCTCCCTCGTGTATAGGGTTGTGCACCTGGATTCCGGAGCTCCATAAGCTCAGTCCTAGGCGGCTATTCTGGAATATCATGCTCTGGGGCTCTCTTCGCAAAGCAAAGTCAACTTTGCGATTCTGAGCGAGAAAAGGTGAGTCTTGATGTTCTTGTGAGGCCCTAAATCGTCTTTACTACTGTCCAGTTTCAAGGCACTTGGCTTTTTAATGCCATTCACTTCAACAGCCAAGGTCCATTCTGCTCTGTTTTTGCATTCCACAAATTTACTGGAATTTCCTTTCTGAAAAACACAAAATTTGCCAGATCCCTTTAAAGAGGAAAGGAGTAATGAATAGAGGGAAAGATAATTTGTAACAAATGGCTCTTGTGCGAATTTGTACCTTTTAAGTAGAAATAATCTTGTTAATTTTTAGTTGGTCCTTTAGTATTTGCAATGAATGGACAACTTGTGAATCGGCTCTAAGAGGGATGATATTACTAAGTAAAAGTTTTCAATACAACTGCTTTATAACTGGTGTCAAAAAGAGAGATTTTATTACATAAACCAGAAAAAGGTAATCTTCCTTTTATGCAGAATCCTGAATGTCTATTCAGGTAGATGCTTGTAATGAACTGCATGACTCGCAGGAGATCTCCACTGAGAGGTGAGATTTTATAGATATTCTTGTGCAAAAAATCAGAGGATTTATGCCTAAACACAGAGATGATTTTCCCACGGGATCTGAGAGAATATCATTTTGGTTTCTTCTAGTCTCCCTGCTTGTTCCTCAGCTCACTGCCTTCTGCTTTAGGCCATCTGATACCTTCCTTCTGCCTTGAGCATCTCCCGATGCCTCCCCTCCTCCTGGCCTCTCACATCCTTGTCCTATTTCCACTTGTACTCACTCTATCTGGAGGTGTTCTGTCCATCTAATTTATGCCCTTCCTTCAAGGTTTAATTTGAATGCTTTTGCCAAACTTCTCTTAGTTTCTCTTAGCTAGAAAAGTGATTTCATCTTCGAATTCTTTCCCATAATCACGCACATTTGGTCCTTATCCAGAGTTGGCATCTTTCCATCAAAACTCAGCTACTATCTCTTTCATTGCATAGTTTTCTCTTTAGCAGGAATTTAATCTGTATCTACCATGTATGTGGTTAGTTATAACTTGCTCCACAATTCGTGTAAACTTAAACACAATAGATCACACATTAATCATCTATTTTATTAATTACTCTATCCTGGTGGAGAGGAGACACTCAAATATGATTTCTATGGATGAACACACTGAAGATTCTGTATAAGAATAGTTTTATATATGAATAATGCAGTAGTTAACCATTAATAAGTATCTAGCATATAATATATAGTAGAATTTAATCTTCTCAAGTGTTAACTAATGCTATTAAATTTTCTTTTGTAAATTATTCATTTTATTTAGATATCAGTTAATTGGAGCTTGAGTATTTTTCTTATTGTTTTGGATAAAGGTCCATTGAATTAAACATATAGATAATAAGATGTGATAAAATACAGTTGATCCTCATAAGTGAAATAAATAAGTCACAGATGTGTAAATATCACATCTTTTCTCTGGTACGAGAAAATAAAGATGGAAATGAGTTCTAAGATGTATGTTATATATTGTGAAATAGAAAATACTCAAAATGAAATGGGGTGAAGGGGGAAAAATAATGAGATTATAACAAAAAAGAAAGGAAACAAAGTTTATGTATATAGGGGGTGGGGGTGGTAGGGTGGGTAGAGCTATGGAAAAAAATGAGAATTAAGTTGTGTTATTATACCGGTACAAATTCTCATTGTTTAGTGTAATCATGATGTGTATATGTAATATACCAATAAAGATTTAATGAGAAAAAAATACAGTGGATATTCAAATTATAAAACTTATTACATTACAAGGCACCTTAGCATTAATCATTCTAAAAATATTACTTATGACTTCAAACATACTTATACCATTGTCCTTGTCACTTTCTGAGGCAGCTGGAAGAGTCTTCTTTGGCAAATATTTTTAGTGGCATCATTGTAGGTGTACAGAAGTCTGAATACATTACAGCCATTTACACTTTCATATTAATTTTGACTTTGTGGAAGACTCAAAAGTCTCTTGACACCAGATACATGGATAAGGTGGGTGAGGACACACTGTAGTGTTTTTATGAGCCTGTCTCTCCATCAGCATGTGATTGTTCATAGCTAGTAAAGACTCTCACCCAAGAGAATTTCCAGAATTGTTTCAGAAAGTGTCAAGAACAATAGGAGAGGTGCATTCAGAGAGAGAGGGGAATTAATTTTGAGAACCCATTCACCGATTCCATATTATCAAATTCTTTAACAACCGTTCAATTGCTTTGGACACAGCACAGTGTCGTGACCTGACAGCAAACCACTGACCAGGATTAAGGTTCACAAAACTTGAGTTATGAGCTCTGGAAGGGAGAAAGGCATCTTAGGATTAGGAAAGGGGATCCATGAACCCGCATGGGTAGTTAGAAAGCTCAGAGAACTGGGGACTCCCCAGCACAGTTTCTTTCTCTCTTGTTTCCCAAGAGCTCCCTCAAGAAGTAGAGACTTCAAAAGAGGAAGCTGATACCCTTTCCCGGAGTATCTTCCAGTTAGTTAATGCCATTGTCCTGTGGCTGGACTTCCCTAGAGTCTTCTACTCCTTCTCTCATGGGGAAGCAGCTGTAGAAAGCTCTCTGATCAAGCCAGATTTTGAAAAACAATGCTCCTTGACCCTGTTTTCCTGTAAGGAATAAATAAATTGCTCACGAAAGAGGGAAACACTTTTCAATCTCCTCCAGTTGCTATAACAACACCTAGGAGCATCATTTCTTTTCTACAGGAATTTTAAAAACCCAGAAACATGAATTTTTGAGAATTATTTAAGAGGCACTAAAAATTTAAACTAAAAACAACTTTTATCAGATTGAGGAGGAGCAAATAGAATTGGCAATTATCTGACAACAAAAACCAGTATGCAAAAATCCCTTGGGCCCTATAGTGTTAGCCAGGCAGCTCTGCAGTTCAGTGTGACCAGGAACACAAACAGTGCAAGACTCAGCTCTCCTTGGGCTCCCCTCAGCAGTGTGTGACCTTGGGCAAACAGCCTACTTATCTAAGCTTCAGTTTTCCTCTCCAAAAAGAGAATAATTATGACAGTGCTCTAACTTCATTCTAGTACAGATAGTAGTTTGACAATTCTGAAGTTCCTCAGAATCTTAAATGTAGTTATGAAAGGGTCTAAAAATTCCAATCACAGCTATTTATCCAAGAGAAATGAAAACATTAGCTATACAAAATCTTGAGCACGAGTTTTAAGGCACTATTATGCAAAGGTTGTAACTAACCTAATGCCACTTACTGATGAACAGATAAAATGTGATATAACCGTACAATGGAGTATTATTCGGTAAGAAAAAGTATAAAGTACTGACACGTCTACAACCTACATGTACTTTGACAACACTGTGAAATGAAAGAAGCCCCTCATACATGACCACATATTGTTACAATTTCAGTTTGTGAAGTGCCAAAAATAGCAAATACATAGTAATGAGTTGTCACCTGCAGAAGTAGGAAGGAGGAAGTTGTGGCTTGTATCTTGATGTCCTCAAAAGGCCACATGGGGTCACAAGTGGGGTTTCCCGGGGGTAATTGGGTCCAGAGTGTTTGAATGCGAATTAAATGTGGGACACTAGGATTAAGGGTCAAGTCTACTAATTGGTTTATCATAGTTCTGGGTATGGTAATACCACCCAAAAGACTTTTACCATGGGTGGGATAAAAGGGAAAGGGAGACTTGCTGCTGCACTGCTCTGCTGCCTGCTGCCTGCCCCGCCGTGAACCATTTCTCCCCTGTGATGCCCGTCCACCATGTACCCTACCTTGGAGCCAGCCAACTATGGATTGAAACCTCTACAAAAAACAAACAAACAAACTGTTTTGAACCAAATAAAACCTTTCCTCCTTTAACTTGTGAGTGTGGGAATTTTGTTCCAGCAGAATGTAATTATGACAGAAAGTGAGAGATTGGGGGAACATAACATTTCTTTTGGGGAGGTAACAAAAATGTTCTGAAGCCAGAATACAGAGATGATGGCAAGATTCTGTGACTACATGAAAGGAGTCACACACTTCAAGAGATGAACGTGTAATATATGAATTATATCTCAGTAAGGCCTTTTAAACTAATCATTGCAACCAACAAATTGATTTCACTACCTTGGTTGGGTCACCGCCCAGTTCGAAACCGCCTTAAAGCAGGTGGTACTGTGCCTGCTCCGTGCTCCTCACGAGAATCACAGCTTTCCCTGAAAGTGAAAGAGGCTACAGTTTCCAGGCAGGCAATGTTAGACAGAGGAATGTGTGGAAAAAGGGACAGAGGCCGCCTGCGGTACAAGGAGCTGATCAGAGGGGAGTCAGAACCTGTCCCTCACTGTCCTTTGCTGTAATAAATCATAGTCTTCAGAGGTTAGTTTGATCACTGATTATGTGAGAACAGAAATGATATTGCTATTGTGGGCTCTACTTAAATTTGTCACTGAGTTTTTCTACTTATTTTTCCACTTTCCACTAAGTCCTTTCTGCTGCATTCCTTTCTGTGACTGTTAGAAGAGGACTATGCACAAAACAAATACAAAGTTTGGCCCCTGTCTCCTTGAAGAACAAGTTGTTAAACTGGTACAAATACCCATTATGGAGTACAATCATGATGTGTATATTTAATGTACCAATAAAGATTAAAAAAAAAAAAGAAGAAGTTGTTATCAGTTCCTTGTGGAAACTGCTCAGTCAGGAGGTGGTTGTCATACAAGCAGACGGGGCACGGCCTCAGTTTGTCATCTTTCTCTTCCACCTTGTGACTAGAATATATCAGTGACTTATCACTTTGAACTTAAAGGGGAGCCACGTATGTTTCCCTCATTGCTTTCCAAAAGAAGTCATCTGTAAAGATAGAGAATGTCAACGACTCAACGAAATCCAGCTTTTCAGAGATAGTTAAATGAAGAGCAAACTGAAGACTTTTTGGATAATGCTGACCCAGAGACCAGCATTTGGGCAGTTTGTTGCCCCAGAAACCTTAAGGGACACAAGTTACAACGTGAATCAGAAGACAGAATGAGTCAGATCAAAGTCTGTTCAGCAATGTGCTCTGAAATAGTAAAGGGTGATGTCATGTATGTCCCGAGGGGAAGGTACAGGGTGTATGCAGGCGCCTCCATGCCCTGAACAGAACTGAGCTGGAAAAGAAGGGTCTCAGAAATGGAGAAACGGTACCATATTCAATGCCCGGTGAGTCTAGCAGGAGGTATTTATTTTTAACAGGGAGGTTTTTATTATTTGTTTTCCATTTATCAAGTTTATTAGTACCTTTTTAGATATCCATTAGATCACATTCAACATTAAACATTTATACCTGTACATGACACATTTGCTCTTGTTTTTCCCATTCCTCTCTGCTTCCAACCACCCTGCAACCCCTTGTATATATAAGCTTTGTTTCCATTTTTGTTTTTATCATCACATTTTTTTCTTTCCCTTAGTATTACTCAGCCATAAGGAATGATAAATTAGAGAGGTTTAAACTTACGTGGATGCACCTTGAGGACATACTCATAAGTGAAATCAGTAGGACTCAGATGTGTAAATATCGTATCATTTCTCTAGATGAGAAACTAAGTGTAAATGAGGTCCAGATTATATGACGGATATTGTGAAACAGTAAAAGAGATAGGGCGTTCCTGCCTGCTCCAGACCAGATCCACACACAGCTGCTTGAAACTTTTCATACTAACCATAGTGCACTCCCACCATCTTTAGCCTTCTGTCACGCTGTGCATTAGATGCATCAAGGACTGAAGTATTGAGACTAAATCCAGGGGGTCTTTTGTCCAGGATGTCAACACTGGTACTCCTTGTGTTCATTTTTCACACGTGGTTCACACAGCTTTATCACCTCTGTGCCTCCCTGGCCTCCCTGACCCTTCTGTCCCCTCCACCATTTTCCTTGAAGCCTCACCCCTATGCTGTGCTGTCTTTTTCTTCCTTTCCCCTAGATTCCACATTTGAGAGAAATGTAATTCTAACTACGAGATGCCAGCTCACCCAGTGAGAAAACCAGGAAAGACTATAGTCAAACAGACGAAGGACTTTACCAGTTGGTATAGCTGTGGTGAAACAACACACACTGTTGGTGGGGAAATAAATTGTGCTGTGCCTACAGAAAACAAAATGGGTCTACTCATCTGTGCCACCTTCTGATAGGTCAGCAATCCCAGTAATCCCATAAGATTATAACGTCATCTTATGTTAGTCTTCTCTGCATTATCCAGCAGCTGTTGGATTAATTTTTTGGTGGTCCTTTTTTTAAAAAAAGGAACTATCACTTGGTGATCTCTAACCACAACTTTGTCTTCTAGATCTGTAGTTTATCTTTACATTGGTTGACTATATTTTTTATACTTTCAATAGAATTTCTAAGCTCCTGAATTTTTATGGAATCTAGCTCTTTTCTCTGTCGGGCATGCATGGGTCCACATTTTCCCTAAGTTGCTCTATTTTTTAATCCGTGTCATCTCTAGGTTCACTAGCCATTTCCTTCATTAAAGCCTTCTTTCTCTAATTACCTGTATCATATTTCTGTTTGGGTTTTTCAACATTCATCTGTTTTGTTACTTCTGCTGCTACCATTTCAGAGAACTTTTGATCTCCACCTAATCCTCACTGGATTTGCCTTGAGCGAATTGGTGATCTTAGGTTGTACCTTGCCTCCAAGTTTTTTCATTTATTTCTCTTATTTTAAAAAAAGGTTAAAAGCATCATACCACAGTACTGTATGCACACCGATGCTTGTAGCAGAACAATTTATAATAGCTACCTCTTGGAAACAGCCCATACACCCATCAACACATGAATGAATGAAGAAAATGTGGCATTTACATAGCAGTGCTCTTCTGCCATAAAGAGAAATAAACATGAGTCCTTTTTAGGTAAATGGCTGCACTTTGAGACCATAATTTTAAGTGGAATAAATTAGATGCCCAATACTTAAATACTGCATTGGGGGGTTTTTTTTGTATAAAAACACAAAGGAGAAATAAGAAGCAAAACAAAGGATAGAAACTGGGCAGTAGAAAAAATAACATTTTCAAAGGGGAAGGAAAGTGAGGGAGGGGGAGAGAAAAGGGAAGCAAAGGAAAAGAGATTTTAAAAAAGAGAATAGAAGGGGGAAATGGAAACAAAACTTTCAAAGGAAACAAAAGTATTAAGACCTATTATGCATGAACAGGCACAAGTTCCCTTGTAGTGAAGGTGATCGCCTCACATGGCATATATGTACTAAGCAAAACTTCAAAATACCATTACTCAAAAATTATCATTGAACTGCCATATGATCGAGTAATCCCACTAACTGGCACATATGCAAAGTAAATGAAATCAGTATGTCGAGGAGACATCAGTACTTCCGTGGTCACGGAAGTACTGTTTACAATAGCCAAAACAAAACAAACAAACAAACAAAGAGAGCAATTTAAATGTCTGCCCACTGTTGAAAAGAATATGTAGTATCTAGTACTGAATCTGCAGTAGAACATCTAGTCATTAGAAGTGTGAATTCCCAGAATCTAAGGCAAAAGAACTGAAGGTGGATATCTCTGTGTAAAGTCAGATAACCCAAGCAGGCTGGCTTCTCCAAACCACAGCTATCACCGCTAAGTCAAAGGTACAAACACAGCTAAATAACTACTCAGTAAGTTACTAAAAGACAGTTAAATTAAGATCTTGTGCAGAAAGGATAGATATCATATATTAAGATGTAGTGATGATATAATCTTTGGAAGACTTCACATCATATAAACTAAAAATGATAGATGAAAATATATTAAAACCATAATAATTGAACACGCACATGAAGTACAAAAGATGAATAGGAGAAAAATGAACTGCAAAACTGTTTCTATTTCAGTATCTAGTCTTTCGTCTTGGTCATTAACAGACTTTGTAAGATGAGAAAGTGACTTTACTTTTGATGATATCTGAGAGTGGAAAGCTTTTTGCTAAAATAGTTTCTCCTGTGCAAGTATATATTCATATGCTCTATTCAATACCTGGAGTGTTGCAGGCAGGAGAAATGCAATAAACTGAGCATATAACATAAGAAAGAAGATACCAAATGTTGATGATGGAGTTTATCTCTACCTTGTTTATTTACGCATATATTATGGTAATTTATGGAACCCTTAGAACAGAAGACGAGAATTTTTTTTTTTTTTTTTTTTTTTAGGTTTTTTGAGACAGGGTCTCGCTTTGTAGTTCAGGCTGGCCCTCAGCTCAGCCTCAAACTCACATCACAATCCTCCTGCCTCTGCCTCCCGAGTGCTAGGATTACAGGCGTGAGCCACCACGCCCGGCACTGTGGTATGTGGTACTGGTTGCTGCTGGGTGTGAGTCTCCACACCCAGTATTGTTATGTGGTTACCGGGGAATCAAACCCGGGCCCTTGCGCTTGCAAGACAGGCGCCGGAACCACTGAGCTAACTCCCCGGCCCAGAAGACGAGAATTTTGACTTTTGTAATCCCAACACCCACCAGTTTCTGAGAAGCTTGTGTATCTACTAAGTATTTGACTAATAAATGGACAGAAAGAATTCAGAGAGGGTGTCCACTCTGAGAAAGAAACAGTTTTTAGGGGGAGGAGACAGGACAAAACGGGCTCAGGACAGGAACACACTGCGGCCTCTTCTTATGTGGTTTCACACAACCACTAGGGGGCACCAGCTCCCAGGTGAGCACACCGTGGGAAATGAGGGAGTCGGCTGGAAGTCAGAGGTGGCCCCGGAAATACAAGTGTTATTTAAACCTTGGTCATCTTCAGCCTCAAATTGTTCCGTGTTGTGCTTTAACTCTCTTCCCCGGGACTGCTATTAACTGTTCCTCCAGGCATGAGTGATATATTTATGATCATGTTGCTTATTGGTGTCACTCATCTGCCTTCATTCACAAAGGCTGTTACAGAGTAGGAATAATGAAAAGTTTCTCCCTATAAAATTCTATTTAGGGAATCATCTTCCTTTCAAAGCAATGAAATAATCGAAATGTTATAAATTAAAGCGTTTTAGATTTAGGATTGTTCAATACTAAGGAGTAAAATATTAGGTAAGTAATATGCATGCCAAGTTTATGACTGAAGATAAATACATATTTTATTGATTAGTAGCCATTGTATTAAATAGAACTGTCCTTAAGCTGGTAATAAAATCAAAATTTCTCTTTATTACTTTTATTATTTGGTAAGGGTATGTGTCACAAACAATAAAAAGTTTTAATTTTTTTTTTTCTTTTTGAGACAGGGTCTCACTTTGTAGGTTAGGCTGGCCCTGAGCTCTGCCTCAAACTCACATCACAGCAATCCTCCTGCCTCTGCCTCCCGAGTGCTGGGATTACAGGTGTGAGCCACCACGCCCGGCACTGTGGTATGTGCTACTGGTTGCTGCTGGGCCTGAGTCTCCACATCCAGTATTGTATATGGTTACCAGGGATCGAACCCAGGTCCTTGCACTTGCAAGACAGGGGCTGGAACCACTGAGCTAAATCCCTGGCCCCTAAAAATTTTTAAATCTTAATAAATATTTTTTCTTTAAAATTCTAATAAAAATAAATTTAAAAGGAGTGTGACATATTTTAGTGTCAATCTTTTCTAGGGAGACTCTGTGTCAAGTCTCCTTCCACTGCCTAGAAAACTAACACTATAAAGTTCATTGCCTTTTGCTTCATTAATGATGAAAATAATGCTATTATTGTTTCTTGCTACTATTTCTCTTGTGCCTCTTTTCCATAAGGTTCTAATGTGTCTTGTAACCTGCTGTTTCTCCATTTCTTCTGCCAAAACAATGATTGCACCATGACCATCCCTACTGGGTATCCTCCAACGAAACTGTTGTGTCTATTAGGGACCATGTCAAAGTAAGTCTGGTTAAGATCTGGGTGAACCATTCATCTGATGTGTTCTTCATTTTCTAAGCATCCTAAATCATCCTCAATGATGCTTCCTTCCTGTTTAACATTCTACTAAGAAAACAGAGGAGAACGTGCACTTTGGCTCAAGTTAAATAATGGTGTTTTGTTATAGCTGCACTATAACTCAACTCAGATGGCTAAGGGGCTGATAACTGGCTCCCGCCTTTTGAACAGGTGCCCAATTATAGATCAAAGTGTTCATGTCCATTGTCCTCACAAGCAAGGCTCCAACGTTTGTAAAAGAGATTTTTTAAAAAGTACCTTTGGAAGTCTGAAACCAACCTAGATTCTACCTGAATGCTTCATATTGTTCTGAATTGATATAAAAGAAATAGCAAAAAAAAAAAAAAAAGCTATATCTATTCTGTAGTAAAATCCCAGCAAACAGGATACATGTACATAATACAGGGTAAAACTTTATGGGAGATGATCCCAAGGCCCACGTGTTACAAGCTCGGTCCCCAGTCACGCACTGCGGGAGATGGCAGAGACTTGAGGAGTTGTCCCTACTGGAAAGGCATCAGATCAGTGTGCTGTGTTCTCAGGCAGGACAGCGGAACCCCTGGCTCTTTCTTCTCTCTTCTTCTTTTTCATAAAGTGAACAGCTCTTCTGCTGCACTCACAGCTGTGGGGTGTGTTGGTGCAACCCCAAGGCAACAAGAACGGCCATGGACTGAACCTTCCCAGCCGTGAGCACACAGGAACATTTCCTCTACATGAGTTCATTACTCCAGGTGTTTGTTTTAGTAAAGTGAAACTGTCTGACATAGAACAGGGCTGTCGCTGGAATCGTACCCAGCACGCGGGTCAGAAGGCGTTAGAGTTGGCTCACAGTAGAAGTTCGGAGGAGCAAGCTAGAGCCATCCCGCCGTGCTTGAGATGAGCTTGGCAGTGACGCTGCTGGGAGCCCGGGGATCAGAATGGAAGGAAATGTGGGCTGGAAGGGGCGTGCTGCTGGGGCTTCGGACAGAAATGAGGGTGCTGTTACAAATCAGTTTATTGGTGCTGTCACAAATTTACACTCTAGTGAACAATTTCACTTCACTTTGTTGACACATGAGGCTTTGCTAGAGGCTGCGCTTCAAAGCAAGGGACTAGCTTATCTGGCAGCGGACACTGCAGGGCAGCACAGCGCTGGGGCTGCAGACGAGAAGCCAGAGTCCCGGAAGCATTCAAAGGCACCTGGACGTTCGCTCCCAGTGCGGCCCTTGAGCAGAGGCTGCAGAGTCTCTGACAGGACGGTGCTGGAACCGTGAGAGAAGCCAAGGTGCTCTGGAGACTCAGGAAGAAGAAGGTGCCAAGAACGCTCTGCGTACCAGGGTAGCTGCCCGCAGCCACAGAGCCTGCCCCGGAGAGTGGCCCGGTGGGTGCCGCAAGAAAGGTAGATCAGGTTCTACAGTTATATTTTTTTTCATGCTCTCACTTTATCTTCTTTTACAATCAATGACTGCTAAACTTGTAATATAGTTTGTATGGGTTTCCACATATTACCGTTACAAACTATGACTTTGACTTGACAATTTGAGATTGAATGAAATTATAAACTTCCAATAACCTCACCAAATACCCTAGAAAAAGACAACTGCTTGTTTCTAAGAAAAGTTAAATGGACTTCCTTTAAATTATGTAGCTCTTGTGGTGAAATGAAAAGTGTAAAGGAAATGATGCGTAGCAGTTACAGCCCCAGCTGTTTGCAGGTAAATTCTGAAATTTTAATGAAAAAAAGGTGACAGGTAAAAGAAAACATGAATTTTCCTAAATCCATGAAAATTCACTTAAATTCAACAGAAGAAGTTATTGTGTAAGCCTTTAGCAAAACTTAACTTTTTCCCTATTATCCTTTCATTCAATTTACATTTTACAATGACTTTCTCAATTGAAATAATTTATATATAAGGTTTATTTATAGTTTTAGACTATAGATATACAGTACAAGGCCAAGGCATTCATCTTTCACCTCTTATCTGATTTTATTTTTTTTTTAATTTATTTTTTTTTTGAGATAGGGTATCACTTTGTAGTTCAGGCTGATCCTGAGCTCAGCCTCCAACTCACATCACAGCAATCCTCCTGCCTCTGCCTCCCGAGTGCTGGGATGACAGGCGTGAGCCACCACACCCGGCACTGTGGTATGTGGTACTGGTTGCTGCTGGGGTGAGTCTCCATGCCCAGTATGGCATGTGGTTACCGGGGATCGAACCCAGGCCCTTGTGCTTACAAGACAGGCGCCGGAACCACTGAGCTAACTCCCCAGCCCACTACCTAATTTTTTTTATGAAACATGGAACAATGGTACTTTCTGTATTTTAGTCTGGATAAATAAAGATATTTCCTGTTTTATTCATCGATTATGACAAACACCTCAGCTGAGTCTATATTTGTGTTACCATTCACTCAGTTCCAATTCAGCACAACTATCTTTCAGACTAATCAACTGCTCAACATCAGAGTGTGCTTATGTATTTATGCATCTAACATACCACAGTAAAATTTTTAACTTTTCTTCCCAACATCTTCTCATTTCCTCCGTTAAAAAATAAATCACCACCCCACACAACCCAGACTGAGAAACTGTCAGATTGCGTTCTTCCTCGGGTCAGGTACTCACAGATGACGCTGCTGACAAGGTAAAATAAGAATCTACACATTCTGCTTCATAAAATAGAGCCACATTGGATTTTCTTTTGCGTGAGACATTTTGTGGTTTCTACAAGTCAGTTGTTTCGTTTTCGTGTGTATATTGGAGTCAAAACACACTGTAACGATCGAGCAAAACAGAAGCAGCTGGAAAAGCAACCACTGCTGAGCTACACGGTGCACGGAAGTCGCCCGCAGCCTGGGGGTGCTGACTCGTGCTGCTCTGCGGAGGGCCGACTGCACGTCTCACACCAAGGGCGAGAAGACCAGGGACAACACTCCACTCTGCTCGATGTGTCCCCACCGCGCCGTGTCCTGGGTGGGGTTCTCTGTTCGCTCTTTTTCTCCGGGGGCCCAGTCACAGAGGGCCCAGTCACGTGCCCTCTGCCACCTGCCCCTGCCCACAGCGCCGCACTCACCGCTGCCTCCATTGTGCCCACGTGGGTCAGGAGACCAAACTGGAGGGCAGATGGATGTGCCAACTCCGCTCTAAAGGGGGAAAACTGAATTTGTAAAACCTTCCGTTCACGTAAAGCTCAAGCTAGCCTCTCGGAAGGCTGTGAAGCGGACTCCACCCTGTCGGTTAACTTTGTAAACGCGGCCCGCGCTCCACAGCTTTTGGTACACTGAGGTTTGGAGCCTCAGCAGACTCCGCTCTCTGGGGCACAGAAATTCCTGAGCTAAAGAGGATTGCCATGCTTGCTTCTCTGTAATAGGTTGAAATCTGTACACTGCTCTAAGCAAGGGAGCTTGTAGTCGGCACACGTTACTAGCCAATGAGACGTGTAAGCGTGTAACCAATAGAACTGCTGAGTTTACCCAATGAAGTTATACTAAGTAACTCCTCCCCTTAACTTCAAGAACACTCTGGAACAAAGATATAAAAGCCTCGCTTCAGCAGAGCCGAGGCACCAGCTCTTTGTGAAAAGTTCCTAGGTTGCTGGTTACGTTAGAATAAAGCTACACACTTCGCCTCCGACAGTCCTGGTTGCGTCTTCCGTGCGGGACTTGGCTGTGCCCAGCTCCGATCTGCAACACACGAGCTGCAACACAGGAGCTGCAACACACGAGCTGCAACACAGGAGCTGGCGCCCTGCCCCTTCAGCACCGTACAGGTTCCGCGGGAGGGGCCAGGTGCCTGCACCCCGCAGATGCAGGAATGAGTGATGCGACCCTGAGATGCGACCCTGGCCCGCTGTGAATGAGAAGTCATTCTAGTCAAAACACAGGAAAATCTGTATGGAATACCTATGCTGTCTACAAAAAGCGTACTCTTGACCAGACTCCTACCCGGAGATCTGGAAACACATTTCCAAATGTCTTTTAAAATACCCTCTTGAAGTCCACAACTAAACGTATTACTTTCATAATCTATCTACTACACCCAGTGTTTGCACCCATTTTCTATATCACTTATTTAACTGAGGGAATACTGCTCATGGTCATCGGAATCAAAACACACTACCATTTCTGGCATACCTGCCCTCTCCCGCTCTCCTCAACTTCTCTTTAAATGCCCTGTCTGAGTCAGCCGCGGACTCGAATCCCTAATCAAGTCCTTCATTCAGCAAAATCTCTTCATTGTCATTGTTGCCCCCCACGATGGCTTGAACACAGATGCACTTTATTCTAGCTTCTCCTGTACATATTAGCAGCCTAAATAATGCTTCTGAGTATGAATATTCAGTCATGATTCATCCTTAATTTGTAAGTGTTGATTTCTCACTGTTCTTAAAACGATTCTACATTATTGAATAGATTTATTTAGCCTCTGTTAATCTGTGTCTGAGTTCTTTACTCTCAGTTTCTTCATATAGAATTTTTTTTTATTTCATCTAAGCAGAAATCTCTTCTTTTATCCCAAAGACTTGTGTTGCTTTATCCTTTTATATGAAATTTTTTCCTGCCTTATTCACCTGGCAAAGGTTTTCTCCTCTTTCCCTGCTCAGATTTACTAGGACTTTTTACATAATGCTTTTCAAAGGCTAATCTAAATTCCCCAGTGTTTGTTCTCTGGCATAAATATTTTTGTCAAAGTGTAAACTTACACCACCACGGTTGTTTGTCTAAACATCAGAGATATAAAATCCTTCCACAAAATCAACACATATACTGAGGAAGGTTATCAGCACCAAGTTTCTCAGAATGCAGCGATCTTCCTGAACTGCTTAAGCCTGTGAAATAACTGAAATAATTCACTGGGGGT